>MU160001.1:0-42957 GCA_015888305.1 Antheraea pernyi
TATAATTTGATTATTATGTACAAGTAGATAGGAAATGATACCACGGAACATGGATTCAGACTTATCACAAAAACGTCCTGGAAAGTGGTAACAAGGCGGCCACCATCTTCTTAGAACATTGAAAGGAAGAAACTAGTATCTAATTGAAAAACGATGAGATCAGTTTCGTTTGTGACGCACGAAATATATCTTCGAATGAATGAGTAATCATTAACAAAGAAACTAATTGTAATATTAAATTATATAACCTTCAGTACTCCAAAGAACTAGGAAGTATTATCTTTTCAATAATAATACGTAAGTCCGTTCACGATAATTATCTTTATGTTATAGGAGGCAAACGAACGGGTGTGTCTGCTGATATTAAGTGATCACCACCGTCCATATACATTAACAATACCAGAGGAGTCGCAAGTACGTTGACATCCTGTCTTTGTGGGGTATGGGGAGTGGGGAGAGGAGAGGGGAGGTGGGTCTCCGGCACTCTCACTGACCGAACGAAACGAAACAATGCAAGCACTGTTACTTCACTGTTGTTCGTTCGGTTTTCTGTGGGTCGGGTTTTACTACCCCGGACGAGTCGACCCATTCATGCTGAAACCAGTAATAGCTTCAGCTTGGCTCTACCACCTACCAATATTTTCATTTCAAAACCACATACTTGTTTTGAGGCTAAATCGAAAAACTGGCAAACTGTCAAGGGTCTTATAACAGATAATAATAACAAAACAAGAGAGGTGGCAACAATGAAAGTATTAAAAGCCTACGCAAATATAAATAAACAAACAGAGGCGATTTATTATTGCAGAGAGCCTTTTCATTTTTACGCGTATATTACATTCGTAGAATAACATTTTGCAAATATTCTCTCACACCTGTACCCACACGAGTTTCGCTTTAAAATGAATGGGGGCACTCAGCGTGCACCTTTTTTCATACTATCATACCCCGCCTCACAATAAATGTTCGTATTCAGACGCACTCGTATATGAGCAGAAAAGCGATACGGTTCAGTGTACTGAAAATTGAAAAATATTCAACGTATCGCGTCACGGGTAACGAATTTTTATTTCGTTTTTTTAACTTTCCTTAGCGGTACCCCATCTGAGTGTTTTTATTTTGCAATCTTTAAAAATGTTCGTTGTTTCACTTCATGTCTTGGTGTGGTTCTGGGTGATGACAGCAGCTAAGGTGGACACCATATTTCTACTACGAAAACGGGCAGTTTGAGCAATTTATATAATGGGACCTCGCGTATCATTAAATACCAAGTTTCTGGAATTCAGTCTCTTAACTCTGCCCTTTCAATATATTCTTGATAATCCAATTTATGTCCGTAAAACTTAGCTCAGATGGATTTTGTAATAGACCAACATAATTTAACCACAACAGTAACTAACGAATTGATCATTCCATGTTTCAGGCTCACTAATACCAGTGACAGTTTTTTAGCTAATAATGTTAGGTTGTATAACAAAGTCCCTAAGCACATTACCGATTTGCCCGATTTGAGTTTGAGTTCATAGGGAATATTAAGCAAATTTTAATATCTAAAGGCTATTATTATAAGGTGGATCAATACGCGAACGATGGTGATGTCTGGAGATGACGCCAATCTCTGTGCACACATAATAAAAATGAGTGTAACTATCTTAAGACCAGTTACAGTTTTTTTAGGTAATAATATTAGGTTGTGTAACAAAGTCCCTAAACACAATACTGATTTGCCGGATAGTAAGTTCATAGTGAATGTTAAGTGGATTTTAAGGTCTAAAGGCTATTATTATAAGGTGGATCATCGATCCACCGTATTGACGTGAACGATGGTGATGTCTGGAAATGACGCCAAGCATTGAGCCATTATTTATTAAGTTTCTTCCAAATAGTAGATTTTTATAGCAGTGGTAATACTGAACCGTCAGTCAGCTAGATGACAATATTAATTTGACAGAGAACACAAAAGTCAAATTGATTTAAGTTGTCAACTTGACAGAAAACGGTACGTTTAGTTAAAAGTTGTGGGTATTACAAAAATATTTTTTGTTTAAATATGTCGGACACAGATTTTAACACCGATTTAATCTTAGATTGGGTACTATTTTAGAAAATGTTTTTAGTTCACAACAAATAATAAACACTTATCTCCAAGCTAAACACAACTGACACTTCGATTGTTCACTTTTATTTGGTTTTTATCAATATTTTTTGCAAGAGCTAGCAAACGTGACGTGAACGAACGAACGAACCTTTTTGTATTGTATTGTATTGTTTGCTAGATTGTATTGTATTGCAGATTCCCTTTAGGTTTTTGGTGTTTTTACTTACAACAAATAGCACATCTAATGTTACTAATCAAGTAACATTATATAAATATTTTACTAAGATTTATCCTTACTAATATTATAAACGCGAAATTAAACTTGTGTTTTTCTTTGTTACGCTTTCACTCCTTAACTACTCAACCGGTCATCATGCAATTTTGCAATTACTTTGTAAGTAGTTTAAAAATAGGTATTGTTCCCGAGAGAGAGGTCAAATTTACATTAAAGCGAGCGACATTAAGGGCAAAAGCTAGTTAATTCTGTAATGATGATTCTACACTATATTAATACTATATGAAGTTCACGTCCTGGAAAACGAATTCATCCTTAGAACAATCTTTCGATTTCCAAACTAACCTTATCCACAGAAAGATTATCAAATTCCACTAAATTTGTAATTTTCAATATTGCCAGAAGAAGTAGATAGTCAGTTTCCTTTCTTGGTAAAAATTCGTTGGTATATGCCCAGCGTTTGAAGTTACGGACATCGGATTGACATTCCACCGATCAAACCACCAGACCACCGCGACTTTAACTGATAATTTACGTGATTTTGCAGAGTGGGTGTTCTGTGCGCTGGAGGGGAGGAACGCGCCCGACAACTCGCAGGAGTGGCTCGAGATGGTGGAGCTGGTGCAGCGCAAGGTTTCCTGGCTGGCTCCGTAGACCCACCTTGGGAACGAGCAGTCACCCCAGCGAATGTACCATATTATATCAAGTAAGCTTATTTTTCCTTAAATCAAACACTTCTTAAAGTCCTATCCTAAGTAATCATAATCAAAAATATTTTATACAGTTTACGTCTTGAGAAGGCGTTTATTATAGTCAAAGTTAGCACAGGTTCGCTCAAACAAAACATCGAGAAAAACTGGCAACAAATTTGATCTGGTGTATTTTTTCATTATACGTAACATAGCACAACATATTATTATAAATATATACTTTCGTGGGTGCATAGAGAGTGGCGTCATTTCCCGACGTCACCATCATTCACTTTTAGACCTTTAATAGCTTTTTGACATTAAAACCCGCTTGACATGGTACTTGAACTTAGTATCTGGCAAATCGGTAATGTGCTTTGGGACTTTGTAACCTAAAAAACTGTTACTGATCATAGTTAGTCTGAGACATAGAGTGTTTGCCATTGTTTCTAGTATTTAGATTATGTCCATCTTTTACTAAATCCAGATTATCTGAGTTTTTGTTGACATACAATAGATTATCAAGAATGTATATATATGTATATATGTATATACATATATGTGTATGTGTATGAATGTATATATGTATATATGTAATATAAAGGAAGGCATCTATAGAATGCAACCATTTTTTTAATGATAATGGTTATTAAATATTGCATTACAGCCATGAACTGGAAACAACTCACTGGGATCATCCAAAGATGATAGATCTCATGAACTCATTGGCCGATCTGAACGAAGTCCGATTCTCGGCGTATCGTACGGCCTTGAAACTAAGAACAGTGCAAAAAGCTCTCTGCAGTAAGTATAAACTAAACAATAACTTGTAACATTAACCTTCTCAACCTGGTAATATATTTTTAAAGTACTGATGGACGATCAATATAGCTAATGAAGTTATGATCAGTTTTAAGTGGCATTTAATAAAATCTCAGGACAGTCGACGCCGTTCTGTAACTGACTTAGGAAGCGTAATAATTTGTAGAACATCGATTAGCACCATTTTCGGAGCTTCGATAAAACGAAATCTTTTTTTGTACAATTTCACTAATAATATCTTAATTTTATTCTTCAACCGATTATCTTACTACTATAAGGTATAGAACAAAAAATGTAACTGGAATACTGGTATCCCCCCCGCAGTGCACATGCTGCAGCTCGCGGCCGCGCTCGACGCGTTCGACTCGCACGGGCTCCGCGCGCAGAACGACAGGCTCATCGACATCCCCGACATGATCACCGTCTTAACTTCACTCTACGAGGTAACTCTATCATTACACTCGTAACATTTCAGCTGTCAAGTTAAAATAAATACCTATAAAAATGCTATAAGTATGCTACATTAAACAGTTATCGAAACTAACAGTTGAATATCTCACAAACTGATTTATATCACATAAATTCAGGCAGATCAAATTAAACTACCCTCGGACTTTTTTGCGGGATTTGGAATTCTTTGTAATGGATTTTATATTTTCTTCATAGTCTTCTGTTATTTTACTCTATATTTTATAATATCGGGTGCATTTTACGTAATATATTATAGTTCGGCTATTGTGCATAGTGAAGTAAATGGGAAATAATGCCATGGGTTCTGAAATACCATAAAAACTGTGTAAAAAGTTCTAATACGAGAGCAGTCATCTTGTTACTTACACTTGTTACTTACTTACTTACACGACAATCACAGTAATTATAAAAAATAAAAAAAGATCGCATTGTTTTCATTGTAAAGTTATTGAACGGAGACAAAGTTGCACAAAGAAACCAACCATATAAGAATTAGCGAATGACATTTGTTGCTCTTACCTTAGAACATTCATAATGATAAAGCGTGTGTTTATCCAGTATCGAAGTTTGCATTGAGCTTTTGAGAACAATTTTTAAAGAGGACTATCTTTTCTTTTAATTCCAGGTGATAGCAGCTGAGAACCCCAGCTTGGTGAATGTTGCACTCTGCCTGGACTTGTCTATCAACTGGCTCCTGAATGTATACGACAGCCAACGCACGGGACAGATCCGGGTGCTCAGCTTCAAGGTTGGCCTCGTGTTGCTGTGCAAGGGACATCTCGAGGAGAAATATAGGTAAAGTATATTTGTTATCGCTAATATGTAACGGGGACCTGGAATGTCCTGGTTTAACTCTCTCTCAATCCGTTATTTCCATACACGCCATATAAGGTGTTACGTACCCGCCGTAACAGTTCTTTTCTTTCTTATATATTTATTATTGTTTAAATTTTACATTTGCCTCCGGTATATATTGTACTGTGATAAACACCGGAGCATAGTCTGTGCATAGTTCGTGTAAGGAATGTACTTGGCGGACCTTGCTGCACGCCCAGTGGTGCACGCGCACGAGCACCCGCGCCACAACGTCCATTATTCAAAATCGGATACAACAGTTCTCTGTGAGTGGTCTTACGCGAAAGTTACGATTTTTTCCTGGCGGTTTTACGAGCCCCAAAAAACTAAAATATTCGCGACAAACCCTATCGTACAATCGTGCTGTACACGGAACAAGCAACCAGCGCCTTGGAAACCCAGTATCAAGAATATTGCGGCTCGACACCTCGACGAGAAAGCAGATACGTCACCACAATATTCCTACGATACATAAGGCAATGTAATAAACTGGCTGTAGTTGATCGTTCTTATCGTTCACCGTCACATACAGCTAGAATTACTACACAGGTGTTCATTATTCAAATGGTAGGCCAAAAATCAATAAAAAAATACACACAAAAAGAATCCAACAGTGCACAATTCTCTTGCATGTTAAGCTGAAAACTAACCATGGTAGACGTAAAACACACAAAAAAAATCAAATTAGGCCCTGAAAAGGTGCCTATGAACGTCAAAGTTACCACTGGTTCAGACAAACAACCACCTCATCGCGAAGAACCTGCAAGAAACTCGATCTGGTTTATCTCTTCATGTTATACATTTTTACAAAACATAGATAGTTCGATCAGAGATAAGACAAAGTCCGGGATCGCGATCTGTCTATATATGAAAAATATGAAAATTTATTATTAAATGCATCGTAACCAGCGACCTTATTCTCTACAGTGTGTAAACCATATACATGATTTTTTATATAATCCTGAAGTATTCGTAACTAAGGTCTCACCTAACCCGTGACTATTATGAATATATCCTGTTAGAAAAAAATATTTTTACTATAAGGATTATTTATTCTCGACCAATCGCAAGGCTTCATTTAGAAACTAAGAGAAGCAAATATTCTTATAAAAGTTTTTAAAAATACGTTTAAAAACTTTGCGATCAAATTAAAAATATATACAAAATGTGAGGCAAATATAATATAATGTGTTTCATAATTTTTGAATTTGTCAATGGATTTTTTTGCAGATACTTGTTCCGTCTCATCGCGGATCCCTCGTGTCGAGCTGACCAAAGGAAACTTGGGCTTCTGCTGCACGACTGTATTCAGGTTTGTTACTTATATAATACACTAGCTATTGACGTGGCTCTGCATGCATTTTATATAGGAATTGTTTCTAATCTATCACTTTATTATTTCCAATATATTTTTAATCCATGTATTCTGCGATGCCACAAAAACTCCCTGTAATAGTTAGTAATAAATTTTATTTGAAACTAGATGCAAAATCAGTTTTGATAAATCTAAAATTGTTTGCGACGTCACAGATCGCACCAATACCGAACGCAGTTTGGCTACCACGAAGTTAAGGCATATAATTTTTTGGCATTCGATTCCTAACTAAGTGGCTTTTAATATATTTTTTTTTTTACCATAACATTTAGAAATAACTACTAACAACTATAACTTCAAATAACTTCAAATATTATTTCAATACTTATTCAATACTTCGATATTATTTCTTTTAGCTAGAAAATATGCAATGTCTTCTATTTGGTTTAGATTTGTTAACTATAATTTTCAACATTACTTCGGACATCTTTTTTATAGGCATAAAAAATACAATGTGTTTTATTCATAGCTCAAAATGGATATAATCACTCGTTTAATATGACTGTTGTTATTGGAAATTTGGTTTAGTATTTTGTAATAATGTGACGTGTATAGGTGCCACGACAGCTGGGAGAGGTGGCCGCTTTCGGGGGGTCCAACATCGAGCCCTCCGTCCGCAGCTGCTTCGAGCAGGCCTCCGCCCTCAAGGACTCCAAGGACACGAGGGACTCCCGCGGAGCCACTCTCGACAGAAAGACAGGTTATTCTTTACACAAACTTACACGTTAATATAAAAACTTTTATATTATAACTTGATTAATTTATTTGTAAACATGCACATAGTTTTATATAGGAACATGTTGCAGATTTTAACCAGCGCTTAACCATATTCACATCTTATGTTAAATGACAGTATGTCCCAAGACATTACCAAAATAATTCTTTACTACACGTATTATATTACAATAATATAATTGACGCTCATTTAGAAAATACCTCTAATTTGTTACTGCCGGGTCATCTTTATAGGTACTTAAAATTAGATTAGGTAGAATTTCCAACTTAGGGGTGTGTGACCAAGTGTATATTAGAAAAAGCTTTAAAAAAAATCCTAGCACCGTGCAATGTTTGTTGTTCGTTGTTGTGCAATGTTTGTGCATATTTGCTTCGTGGAAAATTTTAGAATATTGTAAGAATTCGAACGTATGTTATTGTGTCGGAAAACGTTACTTCTGATTCTTAATTGGTGATTTCAAATCATTCAAAATCAACTAAACCCAATTTCAATCGTTCATAACATGTTTAATTATTTATAGATTTCCAGTTGTTATACACCGAGAACGAAATTCTCATATCATATTTTACCATCCGTAAGGTTTTAATTTTTTTTATGATTTTCGTAAATATGTACCTGTAAAATTACAGGTACATTTTGAAGATCTTGAAAAATAACATAAAATATAATGAACGGCTAAAATTTGATTTCGCTGATTTTGAAATGTAACGACACAATCGTCTAAATAATGTTAACAGATAAGGACAAGGTTGTGGAGAAAGAGGAGCGTTACATTTCAAAATCAGCGAAATCAAATTTTAGCCGTTCATTATATTTTATGTTATTTTTCAAGATCTTCAAAATGTACCTGTAATTTTACAGGTACATATTTACGAAAATCATAAAAAAAATTAAAACCTTACGGATGGTAAAATATGATATGAGAATTTCGTTCTCGGTGTATAACAACTGGAAATCTATAAATAATTAAACATGTTATGAACGATTGAAATTGGGTTTAGTTGATTTTGAATGATTTGAAATCACCAATTAAGAATCAGAAGTAACGTTTTCCGACACAATAACATACGTTCGAATTCTTACAATATTCTAAAATTTTCCACGAAGCAAATATGCACAAACATTGCACAACAACGAACAACAAACATTGCACGGTGCTAGGATTTTTTTTAAAGCTTTTTCTAATATACACTTGGTCACACACCCCTAAGTTGGAAATTCTACCTAATCTAATTTTAAGTACCTATAAAGATGACCCGGCAGTAACAAATTAGAGGTATTTTCTAAATGAGCGTCAATTATATTATTGTAATATAATACGTGTAGTAAAGAATTATTTTGGTAATGTCTTGGGACATACTGTCATTTAACATAAGATGTGAATATGGTTAAGCGCTGGTTAAAATCTGCAACATGTTCCTATATAAAACTATGTGCATGTTTACAAATAAATTAATCAAGTTATAATATAAAAGTTTTTATATTAACGTGTAAGTTTGTGTAAAGAATAACCTGTCTTTCTGTCGAGAGTGGCTCCGCGGGAGTCCCTCGTGTCCTTGGAGTCCTTGAGGGCGGAGGCCTGCTCGAAGCAGCTGCGGACGGAGGGCTCGATGTTGGACCCCCCGAAAGCGGCCACCTCTCCCAGCTGTCGTGGCACCTATACACGTCACATTATTACAAAATACTAAACCAAATTTCCAATAACAACAGTCATATTAAACGAGTGATTATATCCATTTTGAGCTATGAATAAAACACATTGTATTTTTTATGCCTATAAAAAAGATGTCCGAAGTAATGTTGAAAATTATAGTTAACAAATCTAAACCAAATAGAAGACATTGCATATTTTCTAGCTAAAAGAAATAATATTGAAGTATTGAATAAGTATTGAAATAATATTTGAAGTTATTTGAAGTTATAGTTGTTAGTAGTTATTTCTAAATGTTATGGTAAAAAAAATATATTAAGAGCCACTAAGTTACGAATCGAATGCCAAAAAATTATATGCCCTAACTTTGTGGTAGCCAAACTGCGCTCGGTATTGGTGCGATCTGTGACGTCGTAAACAATTTTAGATTTATCAAAACTGATTTTGCATATATAGTTTCAAATAAAAATTATTACGAACTATTACAGAGAGTTTTTGTGGCATCGCAGAATACATGGATTAAAAATATATTGGAAATAATAAAGTGATAGATTAGAAACAATTCCTATATAAAATGCATGCAGAGCCACGTCAATAGTTAGTGTATTATATAAGTAACAAACCTGAATACAGTCGTGCAGCAGAAGCCCAAGTTTCCTTTGGTCAGCTCGACACGACGGATCCGCGATGAGACGGAACAAGTATCTGCAAAAAAATCCATTGACAGATTAAAAAAATATCAAACATATTATATTTGCCTCACATTTTGTATATTATAGAATTTGATCGCAAAGTTTTTAAATATATTTTTAAAAACTTTTGTACAAATATTTGCTCTTCTTTGTTTCTAAATAAAGCCTTGCGATTGGTCGAGAACTAATAGTCTTTATAGTTAAAATAAATTTTTCTAACATATTTTCAATATTCTTAATAGTCACGGGTCAGGTGAGAATTCCGGGCATTTTCATATTTTTCATATATAGATAGATTGCGATCCCGGGCTTCGTCTTATCTCCGATCGAACTATGTAGGTATTGTAAAAATGTATAACATGAAGAGATAAACCAGATCGAGTTTCTTGCAGGTTCTTGTCGATGAGGTGGTTGTTTGTCTGAACCAGTGGTAACTTTGACGTTCATAGGCACCTTTTCAGTGCCTAATTTGAATATTTTTTGAAGTGAAACTTCTTTAGAATCGTTGTGATTTCAAACCGGATGCAACGGAAAAACGACAGGTAAGTGACGTAACAACTTTTCGTGGTATGTTCGTTCGTCGGTTACAAAATTATGGCGGTTATTATTTTCGAACGGATTTTTTTATTTACGATGTAGAGTAACTAGACTAAAACGTAAAGAAATTTCATCGTAAATTTATTATTTTATTGAAGTGAAAATATCTTTTCGAATTAATCGAAATACTTTCATTTTTAAACAAATAAACTTTGTAATTATCCTGTACTTGTTATATGTATTCATCTCATTCTTTTGTCGATTTACTGTAGTTTCACTTTTATCGCGTGTGAATCGCGTACACACCTTTTATTATTTTGTGTTTTTAGACGTAAAATGGTCAGTTTTCAACTTAACATGCAAGATAATTGTGCGCTGCGCGATTCTTTTTGTGTGTATTTTTTTTATTGGTTTTTGGCCTAACATTAGAACCATTAGAACAATAAACATCTGTGTAGTAATTCTAGCTGTATGTGACGGTGAACAATAAGAATGATCAACTACAGCCAGTTTGTTACATTGCCTTATATGGCGTGTATGGAAATAACGGATTGAGAGTTAAACCAGGACATTCCAGGTCCCCGTTACATATTAGCGATAACAAATATACTTTACCTATATTTCTCCTCAAGATGTCCCTTGCACAGCAACACGAGGCCAACCTTGAAGCTGAGCACCCGGATCTGTCCCGTGCGTTGGCTGTCGTATACATTCAGGAGCCAGTTGATAGACAAGTCCAGGCAGAGTGCAGCATTCACCAAGCTGGGGTTCTCAGCTGCTATCACCTGGAATTAAAAGCAAAAACAGTTCTCTTTAAAAATTGTTCTCAAAAGTCTAACGCAAACTTCGATACTGGATAAGCACACGCTTTATCATTATGAATGTTCTAGGTAAGAGCAACAAATGTCATTCGCTAATTTTTATATGGTTAGTTTCTTTGTGCAGCTTTGTCGCCGTTCAATAACTTTACAATGAAAACAATGCCATCTTTTTTTATTTTTTATAATTATTGTGATTGTCGTGTAAGTAAGTAAGTAACAAGTGTAAGTAACAAGATGACTGCTCTCGTATTAGAACTTTTTACAGAGTTTTTGTGGTATTTCAGAACCCATGTCATTATTTCCCATTTACTTCACTATGCACAATAGCCGAACTATATTACGTAAAATGCCCCCGATATTATAAAATATAGGGTAAAATAACACAAGACTTATGAATAAAATCCGTTATAAAGAATTCCAAATCCCGCCAAAAACTCCGAGGGTAGTTTAATTTCATCTGCCTGAATTTATATCACACTTGTGAGATATTCAACTGTTAGTTTCGATAACTGTTTAATGTAGCATGCTTATAGCATCTTTATAGATATTTATTTTAACTTGACAGCTGAAATGTTACGAGTGTAATGATAGAGTTACCTCGTAGAGTGAAGTTAAGACGGTGATCATGTCGGGGATGTCGATGAGCCTGTCGTTCTGCGCGCGGAGCCCGTGCGAGTCGAACGCGTCGAGCGCGGCCGCGAGCTGCAGCATGTGCACTGCGGGGGGGATACCAGTATTCCAGTTACATTTTTTGTTCTATACCTTATAGTAGTAAGATAATCGGTTGAAGAATAAAATTAAGATATTATTAGTGAAATTGTACAAAAAAAGATTTCGTTTTATCGAAGCTCCGAAAATGGTGCTAATCGATGTTCTACAAATTATTACGCTTCCTAAGTCAGTTACAGAACGGCGTCGACTGTCCTGAGATTTTATTAAATGCCACTTAAAACTGATCATAACTTCATTAGCTATATTGATCGTCCATCAGTACTTTAAAAATATATTACCAGGTTGAGAAGGTTAATGTTACAAGTTATTGTTTAGTTTATACTTACTGCAGAGAGCTTTTTGCACTGTTCTTAGTTTCAAGGCCGTACGATACGCCGAGAATCGGACTTCGTTCAGATCGGCCAATGAGTTCATGAGATCTATCATCTTTGGATGATCCCAGTGAGTTGTTTCCAGTTCATGGCTGTAATGCAATATTTAATAACCATTATCATTAAAAAAATGGTTGCATTCTATAGATGCCTTCCTTTATTATATACATTCTTGATAATCTATTGTATGTCAACAAAAACTCAGATAATCTGGATTTAGTAAAAGATGGACATAATCTAAATACTAGAAACAATGGCAAACACTCTATGTCTCAGACTAACTATGATCAGTAACAGTTTTTTAGGTTACAAAGTCCCAAAGCACATTACCGATTTGCCAGATACTAAGTTCAAGTACCATGTCAAGCGGGTTTTAATGTCAAAAAGCTATTAAAGGTCTAAAAGTGAATGATGGTGACGTCGGGAAATGACGCCACTCTCTATGCACCCACGAAAGTATATATTTATAATAATATGTTGTGCTATGTTACGTATAATGAAAAAATACACCAGATCAAATTTGTTGCCAGTTTTTCTCGATGTTTTGTTTGAGCGAACCTGTGCTAACTTTGACTATAATAAACGCCTTCTCAAGACGTAAACTGTATAAAATATTTTTGATTATGATTACTTAGGATAGGACTTTAAGAAGTGTTTGATTTAAGGAAAAATAAGCTTACTTGATATAATATGGTACATTCGCTGGGGTGACTGCTCGTTCCCAAGGTGGGTCTACGGAGCCAGCCAGGAAACCTTGCGCTGCACCAGCTCCACCATCTCGAGCCACTCCTGCGAGTTGTCGGGCGCGTTCCTCCCCTCCAGCGCACAGAACACCCACTCTGCAAAATCACGTAAATTATCAGTTAAAGTCGCGGTGGTCTGGTGGTTTGATCGGTGGAATGTCAATCCGATGTCCGTAACTTCAAACGCTGGGCATATACCAACGAATTTTTACCAAGAAAGGAAACTGACTATCTACTTCTTCTGGCAATATTGAAAATTACAAATTTAGTGGAATTTGATAATCTTTCTGTGGATAAGGTTAGTTTGGAAATCGAAAGATTGTTCTAAGGATGAATTCGTTTTCCAGGACGTGAACTTCATATAGTATTAATATAGTGTAGAATCATCATTACAGAATTAACTAGCTTTTGCCCTTAATGTCGCTCGCTTTAATGTAAATTTGACCTCTCTCTCGGGAACAATACCTATTTTTAAACTACTTACAAAGTAATTGCAAAATTGCACGATGACCGGTTGAGTAGTTAAGGAGTGAAAGCGTAACAAAGAAAAACACAAGTTTAATTTCGCGTTTATAATATTAGTAAGGATAAATCTTAGTAAAATATTTATATAATGTTACTTGATTAGTAACATTAGATGTGCTATTTGTTGTAAGTAAAAACACCAAAAACCTAAAGGGAATCTGCAATACAATACAATCTAGCAAACAATACAATACAATACAAAAAGGTTCGTTCGTTCGTTCACGTCACGTTTGCTAGCTCTTGCAAAAAATATTGATAAAAACCAAATAAAAGTGAACAATCGAAGTGTCAGTTGTGTTTAGCTTGGAGATAAGTGTTTATTACTTAATAATAATAATAATAATAATTAAACTCGTGTCTTCCTTCAAGGGACGCTCTTGTTTCTAATGTTTCTATAAAAAATACTGTAGCAGTCAGCTCGTTGCAATCACTGACGCGTAAAAGAAGTATATCTGTAAATAATTACTATCTTTCTCCCAAATTGGAGATAGAATACCGTAAGCTATTAGAAAACTACATATATGATCGTAACACAAAAACTATTGCATAATAAATTTGATTACTCAGAACCTCCAGTGGCGCATGAGGGGAACGTAAAATGAAGTGATTAGTATATTCTAATTTTTTGGGTTTCATACGATTCTTGAATGAATTATTGTTTGCACAGCACTTATTACAATTTTTTTTTTAATTTTCACTAAATTCATTTTCAAAGTTTGAGATTTCACGAAAGAGTCATGATGATCACCTGGTGTTCAAGTCATCAAGCCTGGCAAGCAAGTGGTCTGGCAGTTGTATCTTGTCTCTAGCTAGTGTCTGGGCTTGGGCGTGAAGTTCATCTACGAGTCTCCTCAGCGGAGGTAATTGAGCTCGGGCGCGGGAGACAGCGTCGAGCTGGGCTCGTGCATCCCTCGCATCGCCAGGTCCTCGCCATGAGGATCTTGCTGCCTCCGCTGCTTGCACCCGTCCGGCTAACTCATCCAAGGAGTTGGTGAACGCGCGAACACGCTGTAAATAATAAAAAAACATTTTTGTGTTTTTATTAAGATCCAAACGTAAACCAACTCTCGTATATCACGGGAAAGGATTCCAAATGATAGGTGCATTGTTAAAACCTTATCTAGGAATGTTGTTATTAACTACCTTATTATATACATTTAGACCTGTTAAGAATTTATTATATGTGGTAGACACATTAATTTCTAATTATAATCCTTTCCTTGATTACTTACCTAGATCTATAGATATTCAATAAAAGACAATCTAGCATGTTTATCAGATACCGTCAGCTAAAAGTTACCGTCTGTAACTTTAGAAAGAAGCTTTCAATCACACTTTTATCTCGCTCTTTCTTATATGCATTCTTTATGTTCATTATTCTGTTGCTATCTCATGTCGTCATACAGCAGTTGGTTAAAAGAAAGCGGTTTGCGAAATAGAAAAATATGGTATTCTTTTCTTTTTTCCTACTTCAGTATAGTAATGCTAGATGGAACGACGGACCTAATAAAATATATTTTTATTAATTTTTCGCGACATAGTCTATGTATTGTCCTTTAACTTGATGTGATTCCGGTTTAACGCGACAGTGACCTCGCAAGGGTTGGCGTCGGGCGCCGCAATAACCTTCTATACGCGTTTTGTATTACCCTGGTGAGTTATGACAATGAGGTCTCTGTCACTATTTGATTTAATTTAATCTAATTAAAGTCATAAGCTCACGTTTGGTATGTATATATTTGGTGTTAAATAATCATGAAGGGTGATAGCTACTTATAACCACATTCAAATAAGACAAGTACTAAGATACCAATTAAGCTGCGAACACTGAGGGCTGGAGCAATGTAGTTTCTGTAATAGAGCGTGTGACCAATAATAATATTGAAATTGAAGCGTTAAAACTGGAACTTTGTGTTAAAATAGTTGCGAAGGTGGAGTTATGATAGTCGAACATTGATCAGGTTCTATCACTCATTTGATGCTAGTTAAAATGCTTTCCTTTACAAACCGTAATAAAAGAAGTAAAATAAGTGTGGGAGTGGTGAGTTTATAAAGAAAGCAATATGGATGGTTCGACATTACTACTGTTAAATGACATTCAGCTGTTTATACATTTTATGGAATGTTTTGAAGTGAAGGGAATAATGTCGAGGGAGGGAGGGAGTTAGGGAATAAAATAACCATACAGAAATGAAACAAAACCCATATAAGTCAGACAAACAAGGCAATTAGGTGCAACTCAAATTCTCTTTGATTCCGGAATACAAATGGACCACAGTTTAGTTCTAATTAAAACTAATATGGCGTGACAACAAAACCTATCTGCCAGAGTAACATGATCGTGAAATTATGCGGTTTATTTACAAATGTGTTTAAAGGCAAGTAGACTGTTGTAGACTGCAAAAAGTCAGAAGCAATATGCCGATTTCTAACCGTTTTCCGATTTTCAATAGTTACCGCAACATAATTTTCGTATAACAAACCTAAATGCGCGTGATCAGAATAATGCAAGCGGAGCGCGCCCTTTCATTAGTATTAAATTGGAAATAATTGAGATCGGTACAATACTTAATTAGTAGCATTCAGTTAACAAGCTTGATAGAATAATTCGCCGCTCGAATGAGGGTGGTGGAAAGAAAGTACAATTAAATTGATTCTATATTATCAAAAACTTATGTATATATCGTTAGTAAAATGATATAGATTTTATGACAGCGATCCTTGGAACAGTGGCATCGGAAATTATTAACAGTTTGTATATTCTACCTATTGGCTGATTATGTAATATGAGTTCAAATAATGCTATGAAACGGTGATAATAAAAGCGCGGCCAAACTATGTAATACTTGCATGGTTTTTTAATAGTATAATGTAACTTAATAGCTCTCAAAACACTTTGAGAATAACGTAGTTATTGATAGTATAAAAATATTAAAAACAAACTGAAATTATTACTGCCAATAAAATAAAATATTGACACCGGCAAATGCTTACACAAACACAAAGCAAAAAAAACAAGTGTTGAGAAAAGATCAACGTACTTTAAAATTACTAGAGCTGCTAACATGGAATTAAAAACATGTTTTGCAGGATGTAGATGATCTATGATAGTTTTTATGAGAATTCGATAAATGGAGTTAGAAACAAAATTCTGCTAACAAAGTGTACCATTTTGAGAAGTAGATTATTGCTAAGTGAATAAGTATAATAAAACAAAATATAAAACGACTCCTTTCCGACTTTTCCATAATAAAAGAAGTACAGAAAAAAAGCAAGGAAATACAAAAACTCATATTCGTTACATAAACGTAGTCACGGTTATCACTTAGTGGTAAAGGATGTCAAAACAAACGCATCGTGAGATGACGTAATATTGATAAGGAGGACCACACGTGTTACTGTCACGTTTCCATTGTTAGTAAGGACCAGAAAAAGGAAGTTAAGAATTATTATATATCGCTACCGAATGTGTCTCCTTAGATAAAAATAGAAAGCGGAACATTTTCTCAACTTATTGTCATTTCAGTATGAAAGTATATGAGCCTAATGGCATATGTTTATGAAAAAAAATGTAAGTATGTACTTATGTACTCACGTAAGAAATTAGCTTAAAATATTTAACATTACATGCGATTGACAATGTTTTAGTTACAATTAACTAAAAGGTTTTAAAATAAGGTATGTATATGTATACAGAATCAAATAAGATACCGAAAAGAAGTAGAATAAACTATTTAACAAGTAACAATGTAATATAATATACCAATGTAATAATTTATAATGTAAACAAATAAAGAGAAGACATACCGGCAGTTAACCTCAAATCTATAATCCCACTTAAAAAAGTTTATAATATTAAAAAAAACACTTCCATCGCTCACATGAATTCTCCTTCACCACCATATATGTCATTAAAAATCACAAACAGATACACTTATATATTTATGTATGAATATATATATTTTTTAACACCACTGATACTGATATTCAAATATACCTTGAATATAATTATCAGTTTCTACGAAAACTTGACAGACGATTACCAACCAACTTCACGGTGTCGCTTTTAGATGTCGGTATGCGTGGGCATCGTTAAAATCCATTCTCATCATTTTTCCCAAACACGTAAAAAGAAGTATAACTTTAAAAAGCTAGATACGAATGGCTTAACACCTAATTAGTAGCACTCAAGTTTTTGCTGTGATAACTATTGTATTTCTTATTTATCTGAGCTTCACTCGACGTCAGCGCATTAAGAATTATGCATTTAAATAAGAACAGACAAAAAATAACAAATTGCACTTGGCATTTTAAAGCAATAACAACTTACTCCTTGTAGAAAATACATAGTTCTTTCCCGAGGGTTTTTAAATAAGCAATAATATAATGTTGTTTCTCGGTCTGTTTATCATAGAATAGTGGTTGTTTATGCAGTGTAACTACTGAAATACACTTATAGGATCTTTATTTATTTAGAGTAAGGAGTCCGCGAATGCATGAAAGTTGAGTCGTCGTTTCATGTGTATGTGCATGTGTAGTAATCCGAATTTATAGTATGCTATTTTTTGTAATTTCGTAACTAAATAACAAGTTAATACCAATATTAATTTGACCGATTTTAAGTTAACTTTGTTTAATTTAATCATAATCGTTAGGTTCCATAGAAAATGTAATATTTCAATATGAAGCCTATATAACAATAAAATCTTCTATATGCCAGCCAAAGTCTCATCAAAATCAGTTCAGCCATTTCGAAGATCACATCAGGAAATCATAAAATATTTCAATTCCATTTACATGTATCATTTTTAGGGTGACATCCTAGTTTAGACATGCTAACTCCAAATATGAAAGCTAACAGAAGACCTACATGATTTAAATACTAAAAATAATCACAAATTAGTCATTCCATGTTTTAGGCTCAGTCAAATCAATAAAGTTTTCAACGTTCATAAGCATTTACTCAGAGTGTCTCAGTGTCTAAATTGAGTAATAGTTGAATTTATAATGTCGTATTGTCTCGAATCTAGGCACCTAAAAACCTTTTGTGTTAGCCACATAACAAATAAAAAAGAAATGATTTTCTTATTAGAAGATATCATAAAACGTAACAATATTTCGGTGGGAAATCGTGAGAGATGACCGCAGATCGGACATACGATATTCGGTCTCCAGCCGGATAACCGGACTCTTGACCGGCGGCCTTCTCGCCCACGCGTTATTGTCCCTTCCTCGCGAAATATCATTTTTGTTTATACTAGAAAAACTTTTCATCGGAAATTAGAAAATAAAAGATAATTTCTGAGAACGACTGTCGCTTTATGAAGAGTGTTTGTGCCCACGGTGCCGCTAAGCTTTTTTTTATTAGTTTTAGTAAATTGGATATTGTGTCAATATTCGCACTATTTAAATACAGTTGAAACACGTTAAAAAATAAGAGAAAAAAGTTTTTTTTTTTTGTTTTAAACAGTTCTTTCCTCAAGACGTCTATATGATTTTGTAGGATAAATAGAGAGGCGATTATATATTTATTGTTTGTGTTAACAATTTAATTTGTAAACACGTGCAAGCAATACATTGCGAGAAACAATTTGTTTTATTGAAATGCCTCATTGCCAGACAGTTTATGTTATAGAGCTTGTCGACAGATTTCTTTAAGTAACTGAGGGCTAATACTGAAATTATTAGTTTCAGTTACAGAGGGTGCGTATTTTAAGTAATATCTAGAGGCAAATTATCGTAAAATAGATACACCTTCTCCATGAAATAAGTTATGCCAATTTTAATTATTGTCGGTCAAACGGTTCTGGAGTTAATCTACCATCAATATACTGAAATTCATTTTTAAATTATGTTGCTAAATTCCATGTCACCGTTTGATTTGTATTAAAAGCAAAAGTGAGAGAGTAATATATAAAACTTTCCTGCCTCCATGCGCAACGGCTAATACGACAACGAAGTCATATAAGTAATTAGATTTGTGATTAAAATCACACAACAAGGCGCAATTCAATTAAGGCCTCATTAAAGCACACAATTTCGTTCAAAATTAACATCGGTTCGAGTAACGTTAGCACTGAGAAGAGACGAAAACTCGATCTTCCCATTAAAATCATTATATACATAGAAATTTAACACAATATTCTATTACATGTACGATTATATGGTATTTTGATTTTTTTTTATATTCATAAATAAGCAACATATTTCTGTAAGTTCTTCATATTCCATTAAAATCTTAGAACCATAGTAACCTAAAATATTTGCCAAGAACTGATTACAGGTGATACAAGGAATGTAATAGAAAACAATAAGGTAATTTTTTTAAATTTTCTTCTGTCTTCTTGAAAACGCAAATCTTCAAAGCTTTTAAACGAATTTTCATTTAATTTACACAAGTAATTTGGACGTAATATCGAGTAACATATAAGCTTAATTACATCAGAATCGGCTCATGGAAAAAAATCTAAATTTTTCGGAGTTTACTAAGCCTACTGTATTTAGTAAAAGAGTAAGTAGATGGCGCTTCTTCAGTTAATTTCCAGACGCTGTGTGATGCGGACGTGGACCTAGTGCCAGTTAATTTTCGCACGGCCAATGGTCACATGGCTCTTTCTCGTGTTAGTTCAAACATTTCATACAAATAACAATACGAAGACGCGGGAACAGTTAGTAGTTAAATATTTAGGAAATGATACATCATTTTACTTAATTTTTATGTCAAACCTAAGTCATCATCTTCTTACCCTTATCCCACCTAAGTAGGGTCGGCACAACATGTTTTCCTTTTCAACGCTCGCCTATCAGATGTTTAGTAGTTAAATATTTAGGAAATGATACATCATTTTACTTAATTTTTATGTCAAACCTAAGTCATCATCTTCTTACCCTTATCCCACCTAAGTAGGGTCGGCACAACATGTTTTCCTTTTCCACGCTCGCCTATCAGATGTCATCTCAGTCAACACACCTTTTACACACATATCATTTTTCACACAATCCATCCATCCTTTTTTCGGTCTTCCTCTACTCTTATATCCATCGACCGTCATACTCAAAGCTTTTCTAGTTACATGGTCTTCATCTCTCCTCATAACATGCCCATACCATGCTAACCTATTACTCCTTAACTTGTCTGTTACTGGTGCTATTTTCAAACTTCCTCTGATATATTCATTCCTAATCTTATCCATTCTAGTTACACCACACATCCACCTTAACATTCGCATCTCTGCCACATGTATATTCATATAATTTTCTTATACTTATATATGTGTTTATTAAGAACGAGTTACTTACATAATAATCAATGGGTTCGTCCTCAGATATATGATGATGCTCGTAATGGGGATACTCCGCAGAATGATCGTAGGTGTGTGCCGGATGCAGGTCTGCATGCTTTGCTGGGTAATAAGCATACAGACGCGCATACACGCAAGCTGCTAGGGTTAAGACTACTAACGCCAACTATAAAGAGAATAATCAAACATTTGTTATATACAACATTTTGTAGGTGGTTAGAGCCACGCTGAAGCTATTACTGGTTTCAGCATGAATTGCCCTTTTTGCATTTCTTCTACATTCTACATACATTATTCTCTTATTTTCTTTAATCGTACTATCTTGGTCTTCAATACATTTCCATTCATTGAAAGCAGTTTTTTTTTCTTTCAAAGCCTTTTGTACGTCTTCGTTCCACCACCAAGTATCCTTATCTATCTTTCCTCTTCCTTTCGTTACACCAAAAACATCCTTTGCTACGTTCCTTACACATGTTGCCATTTCATTCCAACATTCATTAACAGTTTTCGCTTCCATATTTTCCATTTCTATCATTTTATTAACAACTTTTGTTCTAAATTCTTTCACATACTCATCTTTCTCTATTAGATACCATTTAATTTTGGGTGGAGCATTCGCCTGATTTCCAGCAAGTTTTAATTTTATTTTTAAATCTAACACTAATAGACGATGTTGAGTAGCTAATATCTCTCCAGGCAGAACCTTGCAATCTTGCACTATTTTAATATTATTTCTTCGTAAGAGAAAATAATCAATTTGGGTAGTGTGATTACCACTATTGTATGAGATTAAGTGCTGGTCTCTTTTTTGGAAAAAAGTGTTAGCTATGGCAAGGTCAAAAGCAACTGCAGCTTGAATGAGATTTTCACCTTCTTTGTTTTTATTCCCAAAACCCCAGCCTCCATGCACTCTCTCATAACCTCCACTCTCTCTTCCCACATGCCCATTAAAATCACCTCCGATGTAGATATCCTCATTCTGTGGAATATCAATCATCACCCCATCAAAATCTTCCCAAAACTTTTCTTTTACAGCCTCATTACACCCAGCTTGCGGCGCATACACACTTATTATATTGACCGTCATCTGTTCTATCAATAATTTCACCAATATTAATCTATCATTTACTCTTTTTACATCCGTCACACATTTCTTAAGCTCATTGTCTAATACAATTCCTACACCATTTCTCTTACCGTTACTCCCACAGTAGTAGAATTTATATCCTATACCAATCTCTCTCGCTTTCGTCCCTTTCCATTTCGTCTCTTGCAAACAAGCCACATTTATGCGTCTTCTTTGCAAGACATCAGCTAATTCTCTTCCTCTTCCAGTCATTGTTCCCACATTCCAACTCGCAAATCTCAACCGTACATCCCGAATTCCTTTCTTACTTTGAGTCCTACCCTGAGTAAACCCTAATCTAGTTTTCATACTTAAAATGTTGTGAAGTACGATTTGACTTAATTTTTACGATCGGCCGCCTGCCTGACATCAACCCTCCTTGGGATTAAGACGTGACGCCCTAAATACAATAAATCATAATACTAGTTAACACGAGAAATTGCCATGTGACCATTGGCCGTGCGAAAAGTAATTGGCACTAGGGCCACGTCCGCATCACACAGCGTCTGGAAATTAACTGAAGTAGCGCCATCTATTTACTCTTCTAAAAACTACAGTAGGCCCCTAGTGCCAATTACTTTTCGCACGGCCAATGGTCACATGGCAATTTCTCGTGTTAGTTCGAACATTTCATACAAATAATTATGCGAAGACGCGGGAACAGTTAGATAAATATTTAGGAAATAATACATCATTTTAATTAATTTTTATGTCAAAACTAAGTAAATAAATATCAGCAAATTCGTATGCATTGTAAAAATATGCATAATCGGTATATATTTCTTGAAATATGTTTCGTATTTCGTAGAATAGACTTAATATACAAGTGTATCAATGTATATAATAATTGTCATGGAGAAATCAATCTGGTTTATGATCCACAATAAACATATCTGCAATTTCTTATCCAATGGATTATCCAACTGAAATGTATATACAATATATAAAACTATTTATATTATCAAGTTCAAATATATGGGAATAATTTTGTTAGTCGTCGAGAACCCTCGGGAGAGTGGACGACGTAGTTTGATCAAAATCTAAGTTGGACACATATAAAAACATAAGGTTTTTCTTATCTCAGTCCCGAGATGGGTGGAAACTTAAGCCTTGTAATAACGTTAAATTTTATGACATAAGCTAGCATCCTGTCAATGGTTTCGCTCGCGTTCCAGTATACGAGATGTCTACTTTTCCAAAAGTGTCCTGTAAAAGATAGAGGATAGTAGAACAATTTGGATCATCATTTTCTGTGTATAAATAACTACGCTACCATTTTTTAAAGAGTTTTTCGGAAAGAACTCTGATATGAAATCTTTTATTTACGTAATGTTTTACTCTACCAAGAGTATTTAAATTGGCGTTAACCACGAGACATTTTTTGATAAAGCCGACCGGTGACAGAATTGTCAGGTACTATTGCGTTGCCATTAAACAATACGCGGAAAAATGTAGGTTTCCAGATGGGACTACTCTATAGAAATTTAAACTGGTCGGTTTAGACTCATTACATTTTGCACAGTAATCTTTATATACGATTAATTATTCAATGAATAATTTTTTAAATTATTCTAGGGTTGTGAAGTATGATGTATAAACATGAAATAAAAATAAAGGCTTTTGATGCAGTTTAATTATCTAAATGAAAGTCAGTGAATAAGGATTATTACACGAGTAAAAAAAGATATAATGAAAATTATGATAAAAAAAGAATAATAATTTAGAGACAGCGTTTTAATCTGCCACCTCACCGATCTAATTGTTGTGGGTTTAAATTCAACATTTTGAAGGTGGTAGAGCCACGCTGTAGCTATTACTAGTTTCAGCATGAATGGGTCGGCTCGTCCAGGGTACCACCACCCGACCCACAGAACACCGACGTGAAGTAACAGTGCTTGCATGGTTGCGTTTCGTTCGGTCAGTGAGAGCGCCGGAGGCCCACCTTCTTTCCCTTCCCCTTTCTCCTTTCCCTTCCCCTCCCCCATACACAGGTTGGCAACACATTTGCGACTCTCCTGGTGTTGCTAGTGTCTATGGACGGTGGTGATCACTTAACATCAGGTGACCCAACTGTACGTTAGCCTTCTTTTGACATAAAAAAAAAATATATTTGTGTAATCTATAAATAACTTTTTTCAAGCTTAGTGTACTTTGTATACTTTAATTGTATGTGTGTAAAATTCGGTACGTTACAGGATGTGATCTTTACTATGCGAAAAAAGAAAGGAAGATTACTGTGATTTAAAAGAGTTAAATCTCAACGTTAATCCTATCAAATATTAAAAACTATCTTCATAATTATAATGTGAACACCATTGAAGGAGCTTTGAAGTCGTGTTTGAATTTTAATCAGTGACAGTATGTATGGCTTCGTCCGTCTCGAACGGACACTGACGCAATATGTGGCGCCAGTGAATCGAACGCTGTATGATTTACTTGCAAAATCATTTGTGTATTCCTCGACTGTTATTTTATATGAATTTAATGTATTATTGTAAGTCAACGGCATTAATTTAATATCATATTACTAGAAAGAGCGTATGGTAGAACCCTATTCGAATGACGAACAAATACATATAATGCTACATTAAATTATAGAAAATGATAAAAAAAGACATAAATAATACAAAATTTAATTTGTTTATGTAACCTACATATTTGTTAATTTCATTTAATACTTCAATATTGTAATATTTGTGTAACTCGCTGTAGTAAATAAAATTTACATTATCTATATCGTTCTATTAACCAAGAAACACGTATTGAAGAAGGATGTGAAACTGTATTTATATGTTGGGGTCTTTGTTTCTATTCAATTAATGTTTACATTATTACCAGTGACCGAAATTCGACCAATATTCATTAAATTTTGTAATTTTAACATTATCGAGGTGTTTTGTCAGACATGGTGAAACATTGCGAATAGGGAATTTCAATTTAAGGTGAAGCCTTAAATTCATCAATTCATCGGGGGCAAGAAAAAAAACTAACGTTTCAAATTTTTGTATTGACCGTTCTAAACTTTTTTAATAGCTACTAAATAAAAAGAAATTAAGAAAATCGGTAGATACATAGAGGAGAAAAAGGTATTGACTTGTTTTGTCCATTTATACATATATCTATATATAAATAATCCACCTTCAGTGGGGGTAAACATCGCAATATGAATTACATAGAGACAGAACTTCTGTTAGTACTTGTATATTTGGCTACAAATACAAAATCTGTTCCATATCACTCACCGATGACTGTATTTAACATCCATTTATATTTCTAGACTTAGCGTGTCACCTGTATTAATAATATTACTATTTATATAAATATGAAGAAGAAGAAGAAAGAAAGAAAAAGTTCTTATTATTGGAAGACATCCCGATTACAAGGTAAATAAAGAAAACATTCATATATTTAATTAAACATATCCAGTAGGTGGCGTTAGGCTACTTATACTTTATTGTTGTTAAGTTTTATATTGTAATTTAACGCGGACAAAATCGCGTGTCTGTTATAAAAAAAGTATGTTACAAATTATAAAACTGGCATCTCCCGTTACAATACGCAATTATTTCCTATTTTAACTCAGTTATTTGTTTACTTTCAGTTCAATTACACACTGTCGTCGTTCGCTTTCGCTCGACGGTCGTCCTAATTCTCTTGTTGTTTGAAAATGTTGTGTTTATGACTACATTACAATTCGTTTATCTTTACTCAATGTTCCGACTGCACGCATGATTTTCGTGCGATTATTTGCAGGGTTGATATTAAGAATAATTTTACTAGTGTGTTTGTACAACGCATTTTTATATTTATCTGTAAGTTGTTAGCTTAGCAAATTGTTATCGTGTAGTGGGAGCTTTGCAAACATGATTTCGTATATTGTGTTTTTATTTAGAGCCTTTTCTTGCTTTACTTCTATGGATATATTAATACTGCGAAATTAAGATTAGTATCTAATAAAAATTATTAAGATTTGGTTGGAAAATTATGCTCAAAAACAAATCTTAGCCAGACAAATTGATTTCCCTGCGGAACCCGAAGAAATATTGACACAGAAATGGGGTAATTATTTTGGCATATCTCCAACTGATAGTATTCAATTCATAATTTACCATTTTTTAAATGTAATTAGTTTCTTATTTTTACTTCAGTTACAATATCAACCGACCACGTAAGGGACACGACGTGAAGATGAGTCCAGATATAGAGTTGGATGCAAGGTCGCAGCTATGAGCCAACTCACCTGGCGTGTTTCGTGTTAGTCATTATGAGATTATGGGAACAACGAACCAAACGTGTTAAGGTGCATAATTCAGTTATAATAATAATATAAACATAATATAATTACAGTAGAGTTTATTGCACGTCATACAAAATATACAGATTAAACAGTATACATACATACATAACATAATATTTCATATAAAATAACACTTAGGCGAGCGTTTTACTTAGAGTGATATTTTTCAGGCAAACCTTCGAGAAGCAGATATTTTTAAGGTAAATTTGTCGAAGGAAATATATACCACAGAGACTTGTAAACGTATAAATTTACTTACGAATCTGTCTGATTAAAACTTTGAGGAATTTCAATAACTTAACGTAAAACACAAAAACCGTTCTATAAAAATATATACAAAAAAAGAGATGTCAATCGTTTAATAAATAAGTTTGATGTGTGCGACTTCATTCATGTGAAAATACTTTTGATGTTCAATACACTGTGACATAGGATACAAGACATTACAAAGTGACTTAGGTTTAGTAACTTTAATGTTCTAATATTGAGCAATACAAATACAACAGAGGAAGTATTTGTGTAAATAACATTTGATAAATCAGTATGATGCACCTTAACACAGTTAACGCGGAAACACCAGATAAGGTTTATCAAGAACCAATTACTGCAATCAGTTACCGACACCGCTCATACGTGCTTTCGTATCGTAAACTATGTTATTGTAATATACACTAAATGATTATCATATCATTAATCTATTATCTTGAAGATACAAATAAATAAAATTCAAGTGTCTGTAGTCTAATCTCCGCAACGACTGAACCAATTAAAAAAAATCTTTTCTATAGTCGTTAAAATCTTGAAAGTAACCAAAGTTCATGGCGGTTAAAACTATGAAGTCGCTTTTTGATAGTGAAATTATCTATTGTTTTCTTAAACAAATGCCAATAGAATATTATTATCTGTAAGATAGTAGAGTGCACATTTTGTGACAGTATGGATGAAACTCTTAAACACCTCTTGTGTAAATGTGATCCCTTGAAGCCTACACGAAACCGAATACTGAGAATGCACATATTGCTCCCGGATGAGGCACAGATGCTTTCAACCAAAAAACTCCTGCAATTCTTAAATGCTATAGGACTAGGCAGAGAGCTTTAGTAATGTGGAGCAATCACAATAGATTATTACTGGTCGCCGTGACACAGGACTAAGGCCTACATAGCCTCACTTTAGAATAATAATAATAAGATCGCAGAATTGTAATATTATAAACTTCGCTCAGTTTCTGTATCATTCGAGTCAATTATAATATAGTTGATAATAGTATATTGTGTGGAATGAGTCGCGAAGCACTGGTCCAGTTAATCTTCACGTTTATCTAATTTGCATACAAATTTAGAAGTGTCAACACGACCGACCATACGAGGATGTGTAACGGTGCCGCGGCCGGCGCTCCACTACCGCTGGCTAACACGGGATGTTTAACATAATACGGTTATTGATAGTTGTCTGTGATTCGTTATGGTGTTTATTGTAAAATAATTTATGAAATTGAACAATCTAACTATTCCATAGTCCATCCTGATGGAAGGTACCGATATAATTGCCTATTCCAGCTCATTATGTGCTTTATTTTAAGACAAACTCGTACTCGCGACTTCGCCCTCTTTAAAATAATTTCGTTGTTTCGTGGAATGAACCGCTTTATCGGGATTCGTTATAGACCGCCTTATACCTTGATTGCCCAACACAATATCGTTTTAGTATTCGCAGATTTGAACCGCGACGCGTACCAACTAATTTTAATGACGGAAAACAAACCTAAACTGAGAAATGTTCTTGGAGTAAGTACTGCTATACGAAAAATATAAAACTGGAGGATTATATCCATACCTTTCCTCGGAAATAGGTCTTTGGTCCACTAGTAGGACACTTACAGGCTGACATTATTTATTTATATTCATCATTACTCCTTAGTCCCTATTGAAAAACATAACATTACGTGATGATAATACACTGAGAAGTCCTTCAATTAGTAAAAGTGCCTTCAAAATTGGTTTAGCAGTTTCGGAGATAGGCGGTGATATATAATAGGTACTTTAATTTTATATACATGTATAA
Organism: Antheraea pernyi; assembly: GCA_015888305.1. NCBI lineage: Eukaryota > Metazoa > Arthropoda > Insecta > Lepidoptera > Saturniidae > Antheraea > Antheraea pernyi. Next base: position 28,142 of record MU160001.1, read on the forward strand.
ATAAGGTTTGAGTGCAGCAGTCTCACCACCACATATATTTTGCGAGCTGAAATATATAGCATTGCTTATACAGCTATATTTTGCTCCAAAATTAAAAATATTTTGCTTCTTTTAGTCTCTAACAAGGCGCTTATGAACGTCAAAACTACTTAACGGTTCAGAAAACAACCCAGTCATCGAGAAGAACTGGCAAGAAACTCGGATCTGATTTGTTTTCTTAACATACGTATATTTAAAATACACTAACATTGCTATCGTGTTTAGTGGATGCACAAAGGGAGGTGTGAATTCTAGACGCCACTATCGTTCACATACTGATCCACTATATCAGCCTTATATCGCCTTTTTATACCAAAACCTGTCTGATAATGTGCTTAAACTTACAGTCCTGCAAATCGGTAATATAGTTTGGGACGTAGCTGAAAAACCTAACAGTATTACCTAAATAAAACTTGTTACTGTTCTTTTTTTTTATAATCTTTATTGTTTTCTGAACATACGTATATTTCAAATACACTAACGTTACTATCGTTTTTAGTGGAGCACAGAGGGAGGTGTCAATTCTAGACACCACTATCGTTCACATACTGATCCACTGTATCAGCCTTATATCGCCTTTTTATACCAAAACCTGTCTGATAATGTGCTTAAACTTACAGTCCTGCAAATCGGTAATATAGTTTGGGACGTAGCTGAAAAACCTAACAGTATTACCTAAATAAAACTTGTTACTGTTCTTTTTTTTATAATCTTTATATATAATTGGGGTTTAGTCACAAATTGACCATGTCACCCCAGTAATTAACAGCAAAATAAAACAGAAAAAAAAAACAAAATGTACAGAAACTATCAATAATTTACCGGTTTTTCATTTCAACCATAACCAACCTGCAAAGCATTTTTGCTTCCCCGGATGTCGGGAAAGCCATAGCATTACATACTCCCACAGATCTCAATGAGCCATCAATAGTTGTAGTCCGGTGAAGCTGTTAAGGCCTTACTAGGCCAATAGCGTTAGACAGTTCGAAAAAAAAATCATTCATTTTATTTTCCAGTTACTTTTCTTAAAGTTGCCGTTGGCATTGGCACAGACAGACATGCTATTCTAAAGTACCTTTTAATATAGAACGATTATTTGAGGTGGTCTGAATTGCCATGAACAAAAACTTTACTGTTTACTGTTGCACCCACGGAGTTAGTGTTAATGTAACTGTAAAATATTCAGGATGGCTGTTTTTATTTGACATAGCGAGACAAGCTCTTTTAACATCTTTTTACTGCACGTATAGTGGTTGCAATTTAATCCAAAATATCTTACCAGCTTACAAAAAATTAATCGTCCTGAATCAGACATGTGAAATGTTACATTGTTGCCATACTTATATAAGTTGGACTAACGTTTCAATTGATTACGGAGCTCTGAAAGCGTCATTTTAACAAGCTGAATCATCTAGTCTATTGATGCAGACTGAATTGTCAGTTGCGATGGTCTGGTAAGGGCGATGTTAATGAATTTCCTGCGTAACTGACTAAAAAGGGAGCTGAAAGCTTATTGTGAAGTGTTGACGCATCAGAAGTGGGCATATTTCATTTGCAAATAAATTCACATTCACGCTTACAATATTAGTTAGAATAACATGAGATACGGGTATCATCAAACATATTATCACTCCAGCCGGCCCATCCTAAGTAAAAACACATCTTTGGGATAATTCACACGTTAATAAATTGAAGGGGAAATGTTAACGACCAAGAAAATATATATTTAAGTCATCGTTTCAGATAAACTTAGTTATTATCAGGCTTTATTTACAGTATGCGCTATGCGTGTGGCTTTGAGATTAGTAGAAACTCAGATAGGACTCCTGGCGAGCAAGACTAATTGGCACTTTTCCAGTTTTCACTTACTAAACCGGTGTAGCGATGTTCTAACTGGGTGGAAAGTGAAAATTTAATACTGTCACGGTTACCTTGTTATAATAAAAATAGAGATTATAATAAGATATTATTTATACTAAAGGATAGATGGCGCTGTACTTTAATGGTTATAGATGACAATGAAATCATTTGATTTACTAAATCGAGCTTGTAAAATTTTTAGAGTATATACGTACTTTTTTAATTTATTGTTTAAACCCTCTGCTGATTTTTAAGAGCTACATCTCATAATGGCGGACTGTGTTAATTTTTTATATTTAATAATGATTTATAAGAATTAATAATATGTTATTTTTCAAAGTTTCATAATAAATCAGATTTTTTTTGCCTATGCTGCCAACAGCCTGTTTACCTCTGCCTCGTGAGGGTTATATTCGTTTTTATGAAGTTTAAGCCTTTGTGGTTTTGGACAGTCCAGAGGTTAAGCAATAACAGGTATATATGGGCGCGACTGTACTGCCAGCTGGTTTCAATGTATTTAACTAACAAATAAAATCAAAGCATCTGTAGTGCCATCTATCAGCTAACTCGGAACTTAAATAACACGCGAAATATGATTACCAACTCTTTGTTATAAAGTGAATAAAATGAAATGTAGAATAATAAATTGTAATTCATAATTTAGAATCAATTTTAGGTAATACCGACGTTAAATTAACCTTAAAGGATTATCCTTTTAGTCTCTAACATTCATGATCTTAGCACTATGTTTTCCAAACACATTACTATGATAAGTAACGTTTTAAGATTATTAGGATTTAATAGAAATTATGGTTAGTTTTGGTTATGTTTATAATTATTATATAATATTATTTTAAGATTATTAAAATATAAATATGATTGTCACAAACGTGGAACATATGATATTTCCGGTCTATTTTTGTTATAAATATTACTAAATAATTAAGCGAACTAAGATATATTTCAACTTTAGAAGTTTTGAATATATTTAATTATTATCTAATATTGTTTTAACAATTTTAAATAATAAATATTATTTGTTTTTGTCACAGAAGAGTAAAATGGGATATTTCCGGTGTATATTTATTATAATTATTTCTAGATAATTAAACGAATTCAGATATATTTCGACTTATAATTGAGAATTAAAATAGTTGTAGATTGTTTTGTAAACCGTTAATGTTAGCTATGTTTGTAATTAAGAAAATAAGTTCTATTATTGTCAAAGAAAAAGAGATATAGGGTAGTTTAGTGAGTTACGAATGATCAATATAAAAGTAAAGTTAGATTCAGTTAAAAACACATTCTTTGTACGATTATTGAAAGGTGACGTTGTTGAGAAGGAAAATATATTGTAATTCTGACTAGTAGTGTCGTTTTTGTGATGGATCCTCGTGAGAGTTATCTGGAGCACGCTCTCACGCCGACATATACTTGTATATTCTTTGATTTTTAGACAGTCAAGTTTGTATTATTTTTCATTACTCCATAAATATAATTAAATGGACGTAATGAGTATGTTTTTACTTCATCCTTCTCGAACACCACATCATGTAATAACATTTATTTGTGTATTCATTATAGTAAACAAAGTAATTTCTAATCTACACTCAGAACTACTTTCGTTCCTGCGTCGACAGTGCAGCGTAGGAGGCGAAACTTGATTCAAACGACTCCTTCAACTAATAAATAAGACATAAAAGATTTGTATGTTTGTCATAATTTCACAAGTTCATCTTATGGCCAATACTTGAAACTAATACATTGTGAAATCTCTTTTGGAAACGTATGTTAAATAAGTGATATAATTACTTTAAATAATGAGAGATAAGAAAATATCATATAAGTATAAACAGAGATTTTCGTAATTGATCTGTAAACCTAAGTTTTCCACATAAACATTCCATTATGTGCTTCTAACATACGAGATTATTTCTAAATCCGGGAATACCCGGTAGCGACCCGTAAACCCTGCCGGCCGGTTATAAAAGCGGATATGTCACGGCCAAAACCGGATTTGTAATAGCGCAGTGTCATTTCCGGTGTCCATTCTTACAGGATGAGATTTCATGTCCGCGTATTCTCATATAATAAGGGTGGGACCACTATTACAGTCATATATTTATCTCGAGCTATTTTAAGATCCCACTCTTGGGTTTAGGTGTTATATTTCGATTATAGGGTATATGTTCGCGACAATTTAGAGTAATTTGTGTTAGATAGTAGTGTATATTAATTGCGTGTAGTATTATAGTATTACAATTATTCTTATAGCTAACATCTTATAATACTATAAACTATATCTAAAAATTACAAGAATAACCTTAGAAATAATACAATTATACTATTCTAACAAATTTATAGTATAGTTTGATAGTTAGAATAGTATAATTGTATTATTTCTTAGTATAGTTTGATAGTTAGAATAGTATAATTGTATTATTTCTAAGGTTATTCTTGTAATTTTTAGATATAGTTTATAGTATTATAAGATGTTAGCTATAAGAATAATTGTAAAATATTTTATGAAATAAAGAGAGAGCGAAGGAAACGTGTCGTGTCCCCGTCCCGCCCTGTATAGTAGGTTTCGCCGAGCCCTGATGCTGTGCGCGTGGCTATTAAGTGCTTTGATTGGCGGAGCACCGCCAGCGTTGGGCGATTTTTTTTTTTTTTTCTTCGAACTGACTACGCTATTGACCAAGCAAGGTTGCCTGATACAAGCGATTCGCGACCTATCTGAGCTAACCTAAGCTAAGCTAACTATTCATACATATATGAGTTGTTGAAACATATATGTGTACCAAGCATACATACCTCAACAACCCTTATATATATTTTGTATCGGATAATATTCTAAACTATTTCAGTTTGATAAGGGAAAAAATAAAACCCTTCCACCTTATTATGTGTAAGCGTGTATGCGTGCACGTGTGTGGAGGTGATATGTGTAATGTTGTCGCAGTGATGTAAGATTTTGTGTCACTGTATCGCGCGAGCAGCGTACTCAAGGGCTCCACGCCGAGGGAACGGACCTAGGCTTGAGCTGCTGCCGAGGGGGGCCTAGTCTGGTGTGCGGGAGCGAAATTTACCCCCAGACCACGGCGGCGTGATCTGTGGTTACGCGGGCGTGGGCGTGAGCACGCTCTGTTTAGAGAGACAGGCTGGTACTGATCGTTCACTGCCGTTATTTCATCGGGAGGGTCGGTAAAAATATGTCGCGGACGTCTTTTACTACGCGCAGCGTTTGGTACGGGTTCGTATTTTACGGCGGATACCACTAACGGACTGGGATGATTCGCGGCTTTTTCAAAATAACTAATCGTAAGTGATTTTACGTACGCCCAGATAGAAGGCATCTCTAGGTCCCTATGTAGATCAACTCTCCGGACGTACCACGGGGCACCGGTCACTTTACGTAAAACGCGGTTTTGAAGAACCTGCAACTTATGAAAATTATCTTTCGACATATGCGCAAAAACGGGACTGCTATATGTCATCACGGGACGGATACACGTCTTATACAAAGTGAGCTTGTGTCTGAGGGACATCTTACTCCTATGACAAAGCAACGGATGGAGGCGACCCAAAACCATAGCGGCTTTGTTTCGTACTCTATCTATATGTGACTCGAAATTTAAATGTTTATCTAATGTAACACCGAGATATTTGACCTCGTCGGCCCAAGGTATATCGGTTCCGTATAGCCTGATGGGCTCGAGGTTATTATTACGTCGTAAAGGATCGAAGAGTATCGCGGCGCTCTTATCAGGATTAACTTCTATCGCGTTGGGCGAGCGACCCCGGTGCCGTATAGGCAAGGCCCGGAGCGTGCACAATTCAGGCGCGGGCGGCATAGAGAGCAGTCGTCATAGATACTAACCGCGTAATAGAGTAAAAAAATAGTTATCGTTAGTAATCGAATAGATAGTGTATAGTTACCCTTTTTTGTACAAGTCGGCAATACGAGCACATCCTTCGCTGCTCTACTAGTAACAAATCTTTTATTGTGAGAAAACCTCAACATTCTTCAAGTTCAACTTCGGAATCAGCAATCATCGTTATAGTTGTGAACCATTCGGAGGTGGCTCACAGTATATATACATAGGGTATATTTATAATTTTCTCTTTCTTATCAGTTTGTGTTGCTAGTAGTAAAATTGTAAATGTTATAAAATAAAACTTTATATTTTTAATAAGTTTTTTAACTGTTGGTTTGACCTCGTAAACGTCTGAAATTGCTGGTCAGATTTCAAAAATTAATTAATAAGTTTGTACTATCTGTTGAGGAAGGCTATAGGCAATCTGATATCATGCTCTATGCCTCTTAGGAGCGGAGTACTATCCACACAAATTGAAAGTTAGAAAGTCCACTAAGCAAGATTTGTAATACTGTGAGTGGGGCATGTGGTGCAGTGTGGGGTATCGGGAACAGAGCATTACTGAAAAGGGTCCTACGAATGTACGAATGCCTATTTCAACGAGGTACTTTACGATCCCTAATACGTGTTTCAGAGAGTAGTCGGCTCCTTACGCAACTGTAGGTATTGTATATACTCTGGCCTATTTCAACGAGGTACTTTACGATCCCTAATACGTGTTTCAGAGAGTAGTCGGCTCCTTACGCAACTGTAGGTATTGTATATACTCTGTCGGCGTGAAGTCTTATTAAAAAAAAACCAGTTATTAATAAAATTATCTGCATGTATTAAGTACATTTACTTATCTACTTTTCTCTTGTGTTTAAGACGCGTTATCATTAAATTTACAATAACTTTCTATAGAGTAAACTGATTTTAATGATACGAAGACTACATGTAATTCGAGGATATGCTTTATGATTGTCTTCATGAAGTTTTATCGTGAATGAAGTACATTAGCAGTGATGCATGTTCAAACAAACAGACAGACAGATAGATCAACAGGCAGACGGACATTTCTAAAAATGATTGAAATGTATTTTATTAGTTATTTCTAGACACCTGCAACAATTGTTCTCACATAAATCTAAAAAGTACAGACACGCTAGATTTCTTATTATATGTACCTTAGGCTTACCTAACTGCATTTAACAAATTCAGATTAAAAATAATTGAATACGGATGAAAACACGGTGGACATTTAGTTTCCATTAAAATGCTATTTTTTATCAAAGTTTCAAACAGCAGGCAAAAATATAAGCTCGTAAGATATTCCTCTACTATGTTACAAGCACTGAGGAAGTCGAGTATGAATTTAAATATTATTTCAATATACATTCATTCAACGAATATTTTCATTAATTCAGTAACAACTCCTCTATAAGAAGGAACTAATACTGGCAGGACGCAAAAGAATATTTTAATCGAATACTGTTAAAACTTTGGTTTCAGAAAGTTCTTAATAATATGATATGATAAAGTTATAACATTTAGTTTAGTAAATATATGCGAATTTTGAAAACTCATTTGCACATACATTTATCTGAAACATAAAACCAAAAATGATAAAATAAAGAATCCGTTTTTAATGCAAATGACTATTGAACAGTTCATTCAAAATTGTCTTTTTATTTTAACTCATATCATTGTATTATTTTATTATATATTCTATTACTTTATTTGCATATTATGAGAGATAATTAGGATATTATTGGCTAATGAAATAAATAGGAAACCATGAAATAAAACCCGAATTACAAAATATCTTACAATCTCTCTTATAACTTTCAATAAGGTAGCCACGGACCATATTGAATATACTTGGACGATGGCTCCGATATTGATGAAGATATTAACGATATTGATTTGAACTCGCGAGGGCAACATAATATTGACAGCAGCAAATGCTTCACCGATACAAATTGAAAAATGAGAAATAAATTAATGTTAAGAGTTTTACATACAAACGGCGATATTTTACGCGAACAGTCAGACTTATTACAAAAATGGCGATACACATTCAAAAATAAATATAAAGAAATTGACAGATATATAAGATTTTATCTTTGATATTTCGAATTTTAGTAGTTATGTAAATGTAAGTGCAGATAAATTTAAACTTACGACGTGTTTATTACCAACAGTTATTTCAGCACAGAACAGTGAGAACAGAGAGTGCACTCTGATAATATCGGCTTCAGAACAGATATGATAAATATACAAATAATAAACGTATTTATGTATGATTTTTATTGCTTGCGTGATGTTGCTATTACCCTCAAATTGAGAAATTTTTCAAGCATTTATTGATGAGTTCTACAACTGCACTCGAGTTTCAATCATTGTAGGCTTAATTTTGCTATCATCGACAACAATTTTATGTATATTTGATAGGCAGATTGGAGACTTTTCAGTGTATCTTCTAGACTATATATTATTAGAGTTATCGATAGAGGTTAAGTAGTAACATTTAACAAAAATATATCATTTTAATCCTATTGGTTGCTCAAGTCAACTATCTGTACTTGGTTATTTATGTCGTAAAACTGGCCTAAAATAACTTCTTTATTATGTTGGCAATGTTATATAAAACATATATAAATATAATATATATACATAGGGTATATTTATAATTTTCTCTTTCTTATCAGTTTGTGTTGCTAGTAGTAAAATTGTAAATGTTATAAAATAAAACTTAATATTTTTAATAAGTTTTTTAACTGTTGGTTTGACCTCGTAAACGTCTGAAATTGCTGGTCAGATTTCAAAAATTAATTAATAAGTTTGTACTATCTGTTGAGGAAGGCTATAGGCAATCTGATATCATGCTCTATGCCTCTTAGGAGCGGAGTACTATCCACACAAATTGAAAGTTAGAAAGTCCACTAAGCAAGATTTGTAATACTGTGAGTGGGGCATGTGGTGCAGTGTGGGGTATCGTGAACAGAGCATTACTGAAAAGGTTCCTACGAATGTACGATTGCCTATTTCAACGAGGTACTTTACGATCCCTAATACGTGTTTCAGAGAGTAGTCGGCTGCTTACGCAACTGGAGGTACTTTATATGCTTCGTCCGCGTGGAGTCTTATTAAAAAAAAACAGTTATTAATTATATGCATGTATTAAGTACATTTACTTATCTACTTTTCCGTTAAGTCGCGTTATCATTAAATTTACAATAACTTTCTATAGAGTGAACTGATTTTAATGATACGAAGACTACATGTAATTCGAGGATATGCTTTATGATTCTCTTCGTGAGGTTTTATCGTGAATGAAGTACATTAGCAGTGATGCATGTTCAAACAAACATACAGACAGATAGATCAACAGGCTGACGGACATTTCTAAAAATGATTGAAATGTATTTTATTAGTTATTTCTAGACACCTGCAACAATTGTTTTCACATAAATCTAAAAAGTACAGACACGCTTGGTTTCTTATTATATGTACCTTAGGCTTGCCTAACTGCATTTAACAAATTCAGATTAAAAATAATTGAATTCGGATGAAAACACGGTGGACATTTAGTTTCCAATAAAATGCTGTTTTTTCTCAAAGTTAAAACAGCAGGCAAAAATATAAGCTCGTAAGATATTCCTCTACTATGTTACAAGCACTGAGGAAGTCGAGTATGAATTTAAATATTATTTCAATATACATTCATTCAACGAATATTTTCATTAATTCAGTAACAACTCCTCTATAAGAAGGAACTAATACTGGCAGGACGCAAAAGAATATTTTAATCGAATACTGTTAAAACTTTGGTTTCAGAAAGTTCTTAATAATATGATATGATAAAGTTATAACATTTAGTTTAGTAAATATATGCGAATTTTGAAAACTCATTCGCACATACATTGAAACCTGATAACACAAAGAATCCGTTTTTTATGCAAATGATTATTGAACAGTTAATTCAAAATTAAGTCTTTTTATTTTTAACTCATATAATTTTATTATTTTATTATATATTATATTACTTTATTTGCATATTATGAGAGATAATTAGGATATTATTGGCTAATGAAATAAATAGGAAACCATGAAATAAAACCCGAATTACAAAATATCTTACAATCTCTCTTATAACTTTCAATAAGGTAGCCACGGACCATATTGAATATACTTGGACGATGGCTCCGATATTGATGAAGATATTAACGATATTGATTTGAACTCGCGAGGGCAACATAATATTGATAGTGACAAATGCTTCACCGATACAAATTGAAAAATGAGAAATAAATTAATGTTAAGAGTTTTACATGCAAACGGCGATATTTAACGCGAACAGTCAGACTCATTACAAAAATATCGATACACATTCAAAAATATATATAAAGAAATTGACAGATATATAAAATTTTATCTTTGATATTTCGAATTTTAGTAGTTATGTAAATGTAAGTGCAGATAAATTTAAACTTACGACGTGTTTATTACCAACAGTTATTTCAGCACAGAACAGTGAGAACAGAGAGTGCACTCTGATAATATCGGCTTGAGAACAGATATGATAAATATACAAATAATGAACGTATTTATGTATGATTGTTATTGCTTGCGTGATGAGTTCTGCAACTGCACTCGAGTTTCAATCATTTTAGTTAATTTTGCTATCATCGACAACAACTTTTTTTTTTGTATGTTGTATTTGATAGGCACATTGGAGACTTTTCAGTGTATCTGCTAGACTATATATTATTAGAGTTATCGATAGAGGTTAAGTAGTAACATTTAACAAAAATATATCATTTTAATCCTATTGGTTGCTCAAGTCAACTATCTGTACTTGGTTATTTATGTCGTAAAACTGGCATAAAATAACTTCTTTATTATGTTGGCAATGTTATATAAAACATATATAAATATAAAAACAAACGGCAATATTGTGTAATGAAGGTAGGTACGTGTGTAATATGAACTGTAGTAAAATTATGTAATCTATGTACTTCATAATTTCACAATAGTTTAATTTAATATAATGTGAATATTGTTATGTATGTATTATTTACTTTATCATATATTGCCCTGTTTAACTGTAGGCTGAGAATCATTTTTTAAATGCATTTAGATAAATCGAAGATTATCTATTTGCCCGTAAGTATGATTAGAGCTCGAAAACCATTAAACAGAATTACATTATTGATTTTCTAAATTACAGGTGTATTCTGTGGCCATTCTGTATTGTTACTTAGGTAATAATATATATATAAGAAGCTACGAGGCTAAGGGTAAATTAAGTAGGCATAAAATTACAGTAATAGATTCTGTTTTATATATTACCTACGCTATTAGATGTTAACCAATATAATGCAGTAGACAATTGTTTAAAAAATAGTAAATAATTGTTTAGAATATTACCAGGCTCAGTAGAAATGATACTTATTGCACACTGTCTGGGATGATGCGGTCATATTGTACGTATAAGTGACTCTAGGTTGCCTGTGACTATGCAGTAGACAATTGTTTAAAAAATAGTAAATAATTGTTTAGAATATTACCAGGCTCAGTAGAAATGATACTTATTGCACACTGTCTGGGATGATGCGGTCATATTGTACGTATAAGTGACTCTAGGTTGCCTGTGACTGTATTTTATTCACAACTAAAGCATGCAGAGTGCGAGTTTTGGAGTCAGTATCTTCGTTATAGATATTGTTAAGCATCATCTCATGGTATGTAATATACTACCTCCAGACCAGTGGGAAGCGCAACAGAGGTTAAAATGGCACAACTCTGTACAAAAAGCAGTAGAGACATTCGACGACGGACTTATTTCTAGACACCTGCAACAATTGTTCTCACATAAATCTAAAAAGTACAGACACGCTAGATTTCTTATTATATGTACCTTAGGCTTACCTAACTGCATTTAACAAATTCAGATTAAAAATAATTGAATACGGATGAAAACACGGTGGACATTTAGTTTCCATTAAAATGCTATTTTTTATCAAAGTTTCAAACAGCAGGCAAAAATATAAGCTCGTAAGATATTCCTCTACTATGTTACAAGCACTGAGGAAGTCGAGTATGAATTTAAATATTATTTCAATATACATTCATTCAACGAATATTTTCATTAATTCAGTAACAACTCCTCTATAAGAAGGAACTAATACTGGCAGGACGCAAAAGAATATTTTAATCGAATACTGTTAAAACTTTGGTTTCAGAAAGTTCTTAATAATATGATATGATAAAGTTATAACATCTAGTTTAGTAAATATATGCGAATTTTGAAAACTCATTTGCACATACATTTATCTGAAACATAAAACCAAAAATGATAAAATAAAGAATCCGTTTTTAATGCAAATGACTATTGAACAGTTCATTCAAAATTGTCTTTTTATTTTAACTCATATCATTGTATTATTTTATTATATATTCTATTACTTTATTTGCATATTATGAGAGATAATTAGGATATTATTGGCTAATGAAATAAATAGGAAACCATGAAATAAAACCCGAATTACAAAATATCTTACAATCTCTCTTATAACTTTCAATAAGGTAGCCACGGACCATATTGAATATACTTGGACGATGGCTCCGATATTGATGAAGATATTAACGATATTGATTTGAACTCGCGAGGGCAACATAATATTGATAGTGACAAATGCTTCACCGATACAAATTGAAAAATGAGAAATAAATTAATGTTAAGAGTTTTACATGCAAACGGCGATATTTAACGCGAACAGTCAGACTCATTACAAAAATATCGATACACATTCAAAAATATATATAAAGAAATTGACAGATATATAAAATTTTATCTTTGATATTTCGAATTTTAGTAGTTATGTAAATTTTTAGTGCAGATAAATTTAAACTTACGACGTGTTTATTACCAACAGTTATTTCAGCACAGAACAGTGAGAACAGAGAGTGCACTCTGATAATATCGGCTTGAGAACAGATATGATAAATATACAAATAATGAACGTATTTATGTATGATTGTTATTGCTTGCGTGATGAGTTCTGCAACTGCACTCGAGTTTCAATCATTTTAGTTAATTTTGCTATCATCGACAACAACTTTTTTTTTTGTATGTTGTATTTGATAGGCACATTGGAGACTTTTCAGTGTATCTGCTAGACTATATATTATTAGAGTTATCGATAGAGGTTAAGTAGTAACATTTAACAAAAATATATCATTTTAATCCTATTGGTTGCTCAAGTCAACTATCTGTACTTGGTTATTTATGTCGTAAAACTGGCCTAAAATACTTCTTTATTATGTTGGCAATGTTATATAAAACATATATAAATATAAAAACAAACGGCAATATTGTGTAATGAAGGTAGGTACGTGTGTAATATGAACTGTAGTAAAATTATGTAATCTATGTACTTCATAATTTCACAATAGTTTAATTTAATATAATGTGAATATTGTTATGTATGTATTATTTACTTTATCATATATTGCCCTGTTTAACTGTAGGCTGAGAATCATTTTTTAAATGCATTTAAATAAATCGAAGATTATCTATTTGCCCGTAAGTATGATTAGAGCTCGAAAACCATTAAACAGAATTACATTATTGATTTTCTAAATTACAGGTGTATTCTGTGGCCATTCTGTATTGTTACTTAGGTAATAATATATATATAAGAAGCTACGAGGCTAAGGGTAAATTAAGTAGGCATAAAATTACAGTAATAGATTCTGTTTTATATATTACCTACGCTATTAGATGTTAACCAATATAATGCAGTAGACAATTGTTTAAAAAATAGTAAATAATTGTTTAGAATATTACCAGGCTCAGTAGAAATGATACTTATTGCACACTGTCTGGGATGATGCGGTCATATTGTACGTATAAGTGACTCTAGGTTGCCTGTGACTGTATTTTATTCACAACTAAAGCATGCAGAGTGCGAGTTTTGGAGTCAGTATCTTCGTTATAGATATTGTTAAGCATCATCTCATGGTATGTAATATACTACCTCCAGACCAGTGGGAAGCGCAACAGAGGTTAAAATGGCACAACTCTGTACAAAAAGCAGTAGAGACATTCGACGACGGACGATTAAAAGGCCTCGATGGATGCAGAACTTCTTTTGAAAAAGAACTGTCCTAAGTCTTCCTACGTTTACGTCCTAAATTTTTTCTGCCAGTTATACTGTGCGCCTTGTAACCTTTAAAATACCTTTAAAACAAAACTTGGTTTCGTGAGCCACATTCACTGTATTCCCGAAAATAACGAGATTCACTATTGACAGATAAACCATTGCAGCATCAAATAAGTACTTACACTTTTTAGAACGTAACAAAGCAATTTTGTCTTTAATTTTTTTTACTCGGTAGGAAACGAAGTCTTGTCGTTTAATATAAGTTAAAAATTTATATGCTTACCCCGCAATAAACGTAGTGTGATCATATTAAGTTATACCTTTACATTATTGGCCTTGATTTACATACCTGAAACAAAAGAAAGTTATTCAGTTAGAGTATTTTCGATAGACTATAAAATATAATTAACCAACTGAAACAAAATGTCTGTGAATCATTTAAAATAAATGTAGATGGTAATTAAAAGTGAAAATTCAAAGTCATTAGTCTTCAATAATTGGGTTTCTTTTCATTTATCTTGGTCTGTCAGCACGGATTAAAAATGGCGACATCTATACGTCATAGTCGAAGCGCGCGCAGGAAATGTGAGATTTAAAATTCGAATGTCACAATGGACTCGGAGGACTATGCGTGATGGCGTGACGTGACCGCGAGGTATGCGCGTGACTCACCGTTTGAACTTTACTTTTGTTTTGTAAACTGTACGGGATTGTAAAGTTACCATTTGAATAGATCGCTCTGTGGTACTTCACAGATTAGAAATGGTCGTAAAATTTCTATACGCATAGTAAATGAATATTTTAATGTTATAACTAATTAGACGGTTGGTCGTATTGTCTGCGATATCTTGTGTACAATACAATGGAAGAGCGATGAAATATTTTTGTT
>MU160001.1:42967-68422 GCA_015888305.1 Antheraea pernyi
AAGAGCGTTGAAATAGTTCTGTTTTTTAAACAGTAACTCTTTATACCTATAAACAACATAGTTATTTACACTTAATATATTATCTATACTTAATATAATAAAGCTGAAGCGTTTGTTTGCTTGAACGCATTAATCTCAATAATTACTGGTCTGATTTGAAATTGAAATTCTTTCAGTGTTAGATAGCTCATTTATCAAGGAAGGCAATAGGCTATATATCATCAAGCTAAGACCAATAGGAGCGGAGCGGAGAATGTTTCAAAATTGGGTATAACGCACGTATAATTAAAAAAATAACTTCAATGTAAACGAAGTCGCGAGTTAAAATTAGTGTTAGCTCAAGATACTGGGTGGATAGGAAGGAATAGGATAGGAAATAATACCACGGAACATGAATTCTGAGATGCCACAGAAACTGCAAGAGAAGTTGTAACAAGAGTGCCACCATCTTTTTAGAATATTGAAATTAACACAAGGCACTAACTACTTACTCAATAATCGCAGTAATAATCTAGAAGACTGGTTGCCAAAAAAAAACATATGTATGGTAATTTATTCTTATTGATAACTCAATAATTAATAATTCTCATTAAGAACTCAATAATTCCGAAATATTTCCTAGGTAATTCAATTCTAGGAAAAAATATTATTAATAAACATGTATCTATCTTTTTCCACGATCAGAAATAATAAAGTCTAAAATCCTATCTCTTGTAGTGGAAAGGGGTTAAATAATTCAATCAACTCACAAGTCATAAATTAAACACGTAGCACCACTGTACGCGAATAATTAAAGGGTGTTCACAATTATAGGTAGTTATGCAAAAGTTGTTGCTAAAGTTATAAAAAACTTCATCGATCACGCGTGTCGATGCGTTCCGAAAATTTCGTTAAAAATTGCATTCACGGAATGACACTTGCGTTACAAGCGACGAGGGATCAGCGAATTAATATATGATATATTATAGTATACTAGCGGTCCCGATGGACGTTGTCCTGCCTTGATAATAATAAAAAAACCTAAAATTAAACCGCAGCGCCACCTACCGGATCCAATTGTCAATCTAAACCATTCTCGGATCCACTCGAACGCGCACACAAAATTTCATCAAAATCGGTCCAGCTGCTTAGGAGGAGTTCCGTGACATGCACACGTCCAGAAGCAATTTATAACAAAGATAATTATTATATAAAAGAGTCGTGGTGGTGCAATGTTATTAGGATGACCGCAGGTACAAGCCCGAGCATATACCAATGAATTTTTCGGAATTCGCGTATATCTAATTTAAATTGGTAACATTATCGGCTGATGGTGGAGGAAAACATCGTGAGGAAACCGAACCTTGAGGTACGTTCTTGTAGTACTACTGTATGTGGGAAAACAGAACAGTGGGTTTCTCAGAGTTTGAAATCGCCGATAAATTGTGAGCGGGCTTGGTGATAGACGGTGAAGGAAAACATCGTGAGGAAACCGGAACTTGACTTGGGTTTCTCAGAGTTTGAAATCGCCGATAAATTGTGAGCTGGCTTGGTGATAATGCCCATAGCTTCCTTCAGGAAGAGGTCTATGGTCTTGAATTGAGTCTCTTACAGGCTAATGAGTATTACATTATTCGAAATTAATAAACAATAAATAACGATCGTAATTAACTGCATGTATCTATATAAATAAATGAGATTGCGATGTCTGTTTGTGATATCAAAACAGTTTTATACTAAATGGATATTAATATAATATATGCCTACGGTAATTGTAACAAAACTTCATTCATATATAATTTACTTCTGATTCCGCACAAGACGTTCTCGAAACGCATTTAATAATACTTGTGTTATACCAATTCATTTATTTAAATCAATAAAACGCAACGCGGACAAAGTTCAGTCTACTGAGCAGTAGCAAGCCCTTTTTTACAACATATAGATTTTAATATATCGGAAGAAACGATAAATTTTAATGAAGGTTATTGTAATTGTTTTTGGTTTCGTTCAGGTCAAATTACAGCATAAAATTTAATAAAAACAAAATACTATCTAGCATTAAATTTGTGTATCTAAGCTATATTAGAATCTATAAATTTAAATTCCTCATTATGAAAAAAGTGTGTTATTTATATTTAATCAATGTTTTTTCTTATACATCTACATTAGCTTTAGCAGACGGCTTCGCTCGCGTTAATGTAGATTTGGCCTATACCTCAGGAGCGGAACTTTTTTCTAAATGAAAGGTACCGTCTGTCCTTTTCTGTACCCCTAAAATTGTGTATATAAAACTTTTATGACGATCGGTCGAGTAGTTAAGGCGCGAAAGCGTAACAAACATTTTATTGATTTAGCTTTTAACATTTGATTGATTTAGCTCTAGTTATATCTGTTGACTTGTGCTGAAAGTGTTGTTAAGTCAAACGGTATTTTTTTAAATCTTACTGCAGACTCATGGTCCATCCGCACCATTCCTCTGCTTTTTTTTTTAATTTGATTAATTAAATCAAAAACATTTTAAATAATTAATTAATTAATACAGTAACCAACTATTATTATTATTTTACTCAACCATTACTCTACCACTGATATTTTATTTATGAGTAATCATAGGGTTTTTTTATTGAGATTACAGCCTTTATGGCGGTTTCGTTATCATAGTCGAACGGTATTGGAGGTTATGTATCTTAGATATACCGACATTCGTTTTTACTTATACAACAAAATAGCAAATAATTACCATCAATAGTGATGCCTCAATAAATCTCTGTCGCTTAATATTTGGACAGCGCGATGGAAATACCGGAATCTGGCATCGCGTGAGTGTATTTAAAATATAAATCGCGTATTTCGGTGAGAATTCTCGGCTCGAATATTAAATTAATTTATTTGTACGTATAAAAAAATAACGGACAAATGAAATGTCGTTAATTATATGACGGGACCGGATCATTGCTAATTTCAAGATGAAGAAATTAAATATCACAACCTTACATGCATAATATACCAGGAAAATCTATTTTTAACTGTGTTAAACTTGTATTCTAACAAGATGGATCAGATTAATCCCAGACTTATTTTGATCATGGACCTATTACCATTGAAATACCTAGTTTGTTCTATCCTCTTTGATGAAACAATTGTATGTGAGTTGATATAAGTTGATTAAATATACATAATTAATGTTTAAAATAGTGTGCACTTATTTAAGGAGAAGGAGGAATAGGAAATCTGTGTGTCCATAGCCGCTTAGAAATTAAATAAATCCTAAATAAAATTATAAATTAAATATATAAATTATACATAAATACTCGTATATTTGAAAGACAATATTAATATTAAAAATATATATGAAACAGTCGGATCGTTGTATGAACCTTCAAGAATCCGTAAGGCCAAAGATGGACATACTATAATTGTTGCTGGAATGTTGTCGGATTTTTATAATTAAGTCTACACTTTTTACGGTGGTCGAATGAAAGAATTTTCAACATGTTTGTGGTATTTGTCATGTTCATTACTTACTTTACAAATAACTTAGTAAATAAATAAAATCATCCTGAAGGTCACAGTATAAAATACTGAGAAACTATGATAACCCAGATAATTAACTTCGCTGTAAAACTTTCTCAAAGACGTGATCAAATGCGACAATGTATTGGTTATTCTACGAAAGTAAATATATTGCAATCGAAGAATTGCAAGAAATGTTTCTAACTATATATTATAAAATGAGCACGTTTCTTTTGTAATTACTTAAGTGTAGTTTGCAATTTTACTTTTGTCAACTTTTATCTTATCAACACTTCGCATCGATATCTTCCGTTATAACGTACAGGCATTATAGTAGCGGCACGATAAGATGGCCGTTTTGACGTTCGCTCATAAAGTTCCGTTTATATTAATAACTACGTTAGAAGAAACAAATTTGCTGTTCATTAATGTCAATAGTAACGTGCGGTTAGCTTTAAAATTTATAGAATTTTAGGACACAAAATTAATTTAGTACACTGATTTCTACATTATATATGTGTATAATTATATAATATATATCTCTCTAACTAAGAACTATAGAATATGGTACTGTGAATAATCATTTTAACGTTCTTCATAACAAAGAAACATCGCCTTTTGACAGAATCCTTAATAGATTATAATAATTAGTGTACTTATATGCACAACAAAGCGGCATGCATTTTTTCAAAATATGGAATTATATATATATATATATAGCACATCCACCTCCTCCAGCAAACTCGCGTCAATGCTTATTGTAAAACAAAATAGCATTTGATTATATTTTTGTCAAAAATAAATTCAAATTTCACGTTACTATTGTAATGTGTCAAAACGGCCATCGTAGCGTGCCGCTAGTATAGTCTACTAGTGCACTGTGAATTAACAGTCACATATTTATGATATTATTATGTGTAACAAGAACTTGACTTTCGAGTTTTAAGTCACAGGTGGTAGCCAGCTAGATGGTACAGTTTAATACTATCACAGAAGATGAAGAAATGTGATAAACTAATGAGAGGCTCTGTAATAAGTTTATCCCCATTGGTCATGAACCATTTCAGTAGTTCACTCTACCACGCTGCTTAGTTGCTAATTTTTATAATTTTTAGTTATATTTTTTGCTAGTAATTCGGCTAGCTAATATAATATAATATAATAATACACCGGTAAATCCCAGATTGCGACATGTCAGAGTATGTCACTATGACGGGCGTTTTACTTGGTGTATGGTAGTTGTAATTTAATCTGAGTGATATTTTTTCGTATCACTCAGCAGACTAAATTTTGTTTTAGATAGCCCAAAAGTTTACATAACACGTAGGTACAAATAAATGATTAAAAATGTAATGCCAATATATAGGTATAGTTATTTTCGCTCAAGTCAAAAAAGTCCAATGACAGATTGATTCATTATTGGTTATTAGCATATTCTTGTCGTATCAATTAATTCCAAACTCGTCCGCCGAAATCCCATCAACGATGCGAGAGGGGCCGTTCACACCACTTTGACGCATATATTAAATGTGTACGTAAAGACGAGAACATATCAATATACCTAATATTAATTAAAAACAAATAACTATAAGTTCTCGATCAGAACTCGGTATTTTGAGTGTAGTGATATTCGATAATCGCTTCTATGTTATATTTAAAACGTATGATAATAGCTTCGACTCGGTTCTTAGTGTTTCAAAATTTAAATCAAAAATACTTTATACAATTTAGGCCCTGACAAGGCGCTTATGAACGTCAAAACTACCACCGGTTCACACAAATAACCCGGTCATCGTAAAGAACTGGCAATAAACTCTATTTGGTTTATCTTTACATGATATATATTTTTACAAAACATAAATAGTTACAATCATTCGTTTTTAGTGGATGCACAGAGAGGGGGGTAAATTACAGACGTCACCATCGTTTACATATTGATCCACCCTATAATAATCTTTAGACATTAGAACCCGTTTGACATGATGCTTGGAGACACTATCCGGCAAATCGGTAATGTGCTTTGGGACTTTATTATAAAACCTAACACTATTACCTAAAACACGGTTTTTGGTCTTTGTGGGCCTGAAACTTGAAATGATCAATTTGTTGCTGTTTCTAGTATATAAATTATGTTGGTGTTTTACTAAATCCAGCTTATCCAAGTTTTGCGGACATACATTAAAATATCATGAATATACTAGGGCCAGGTTTAATCACAACCTCACATAATATTAAGTGGCGATGTGGCCTGAGATGGAAAACACGGTAAGGAAGAGTACTGGTTTACATGCCATGGTTACGTTCTTCATCGAAATCTTATTGCTATGCTGTAGAGTGCTTTAAGCGCTAGCCCAATATGTTCAGTGAAGCTGTAAAGACCAGTAAGGACAACAACGTTAGTCAGTTGAAAAAAAAATACAGAAAGTTCAGTTTCATCGTGGATGATTCGCGGATTTTCATGCAGTTTTCACCAGTAGAAAGTTATTCACGAGTAAAATTTTGGTATATAAATTGTCAAGGTTCTTTTTTTTATCAGGTTGGGACAACGTCCGCCGCGCCCACTAGTTATGTATATAAATTGTAAATTGAACATTTGCAGACTGTCTGTATATGTGTAAATGCGAAATTTTACACGTATGCTTAGTTCGTGTTTACTGGGTAATTAAATGAGTTCAAGCACTTGTCACAATATTTATATTAGTTATCCGATGAACCCGTGTTGTGGCTCCTATTGTATAGCACAAGTAAATTTTGTCTGAAGATTTTACTACCAAAGACTTTTACTCTCCTATATTCGGGTGTTCTTCAGGAACCACAAATAAAGGAAGTATTTTTTTTTAATCAATTGCGGTACTAGGTTAATAAGTAACTTTGAAGTTGAATCAGACAGTCACAACGTAATAATAAGTCATGGAAGATGACATTACTATATTTTAAAATATGAAAATGTTTTTATTGTTCACACCGACGTAACACTAAAGCTATTTGTCATATTCTGTCATGTGGTCAAAGATATCGAAAGAGATGGGACGAAATTCTACTAGTGTTTATTTTGATTTAAAAGACTGGTAACTAATAATAGATTGTGTGTAACTAAAGCTGATGTCACGGGTCAATGTGCTCAAACATGGTAAAACGCTTAACCTATATGAATACTGACCTTCAAGTACAGTTGCCGGAATATTTTCTTTTCGCTAAATTTACCTAGCGGATTTTTAAAAAACTTTACAGTAACATAGCTTATACACCGGGGTAACACATAGATTATAATGTATAAAGACATTGCTTCAATTGAGCAAAATATAATGATAAGTAAGTTTGAAAAAAAAATACTGCTATCTGAGAAAACTCGGACTGAGTCGCGGACTGTTTTTTGTATATAAATAATTTACTATCGTTGTTACAAATTGTTGATAGTTATTCTGCTGTATAGATAACACTTTACTGTTTTATATTTGTAGCGTTACTCTGAGCATGAGAAATCTTAAGTGCTCTCCCTTTCATAGCTATTGCTTGCTGGGTAAGGCTTGCTCGTTCGCACGTTGCGATGACACTAAACATTGTTTTGCCAATTATAACAGATAATAAATAATCGACAGCACAATAATAGTGTCTTCAATTAGTTGTTGTTCATTACATAGGAGTAATACATTACAATATTAATTTTAGCAATAATTATCACTTCTAGTGAATGCTATGTTACTATTCAAACAATAACAGTAGAGAACTTACCGTTTCCTCTTCCTCAAGAGCTTTGATAAGTTCATAGTAAAACAATTCCGCTTCTTCTGAGATCTGTATTTTCTGGATGTCGCCATTTTTATACGGTATGTCCTCAGCGAGGTCAGTGTGTAAGTGCATTTTCATTATTTCGAATTTTCACTGATTATTTGACCATATTTAATCTAAATATTGAAGGCAGTAGTTCTTTGGTTTCACAATAATTGTCGAATAAAGAATTTCTTATCATTTTGCAAAAAAATTAGACGATATATCAAAATTATTGTTTTTTTAATAAAACTATGTAAGTAATACAAAATGTCTGTAGGTATGTCAGATTGTTTCAAATCGTCACTTTTTGAAACGTGGTTATGCAGCATGTACTTAATATATTATATATGTATATTATAAAGTAATTTTGTATATCTGTCTGGTTGATTGTAAAACTAAACTTTTGAAGCGATCACAATGAAATTTGGTATAAAGGTCGTCTGCGGTTTAAACATGGCTATAGACATAGGCAACAGTTAGCACGGTAGAAATATTATATAAAACTTTTTAAGAGCTCCACAGAGACTATATTAATTGTTAATTCCATCAAATACCTACAGAAGTGGTTGTTGGGATGAAGGCATTGCACTTTACGCTATTGCTCAGCTCGTTATATCCAGACAAAACTGATTTAGATCTGGAATGCAGACATTAAGACGCGATGGGAGCTCGCCGATGTGTTTATTATTTTATTTTTCAGCCAAATTATTACGAATTTTATTATAAACAGATGTTTAAAAGGTCAACTTTTTTTTACGTAATCATAAAAGCACTTCAAACCTCGAGTTTTTGACTATGTTCAGATAAAATACTCTTATCTATAGATACCATTACTGCGTTTATTTGTTTGTAAATAACTGATCCGTTTTTGAAAATCGCTTCGCTGGTAAAAACCTATATACTTCATCAATAACATTTTATGGTTCTTCAGTTTATACGAAGAAAATCGCGAGCGGGTGGCTGTTTAACAGATTTAGAAGACTTAAAGGAGTATATACTAAAATAGAACATAATAACTGAAGCCAATCCATACTTATTCCTGAGACACGTATTAAGAGTTGGTTTGGTCGTTCATTGATAAGGTAAACTAAGGACAATGGTTGATCTAACAAGAAATTTTCATCATATCTCATTGCAGTAAGGCAGATGAGCGCTAGAAATGTTCAGTTAAATTAATTCTGATTGAAAACTTAAGTTCATTGTCCAAAAATCAAAATAAATAATATGTACCGGAACGGTCTAAATCTGTCAAAACACTACCACCGGTTCCGGAAACGTCTCAGTCATCGAAAAGAACAGTCTATAGTGATTTTCGCAACGTATTACTTTAGTGTTAAAGTATTACTTACAGTCGTATATTTTACTTCTTAATGAGTAGAAGTGACTTCCAGGAGTATAATTTATTATGCATTATTATTATTTACGCTTGCTTTACAGGACCCTTGAATTCATAGTTGGTGGTTAAGGGTTAGGACGATATAGTATCAAAATTGTTCCGAACATTTAAAACTTTACAAATTCGTCATAGAATTCCATCCTATAGGTGCAACTAAAGGCAGCGTTCAAGGTCATTATCACTCGGAAATTAATTATTTTACCGAAATATAAGTTTTAATGGGTAACAAATGAATATCTGTTTAAATTTATAATATAATATTACAAAATTATATTTACTAGTCAAATTCACGAAAAAAAAACAAACTGCAAAATTGTAAATAATCAGGAAGTGATTTTTGCAATGTTCTTGTAACCTTTGGGCTGGAAGTAGAATAATTTATAAAATTAGTATATATCATGACAACACCTGAGAATGTTAAGCCATTTACTTTATCAAAGGTTGAAGTCACGAATGTTTAGAATCGTTTGGTACGACAATAATGTGTACAATAAACTTTTGCACGACACTCGTCTGTATATGAAAATGTAGATATTAAAAGCCATATTTAACAGATTAATATAACTGTATACGTCAGTCACATCTGAAAACCATAACAATCGGTAACTAAAATAATTACTAATCACTACATATATTATTATAAAGCAAAGTCATATGCCAAGTCCGTCTGTTTGTCTGCTCGCTATAAACTCAAAGTCTACTAAACGGATTCTCATGCGGTTTTCATCAGTTGATAAAGTGATCCATGAGGTAGGTTTATGTATATAATTTATTAAGGTTTTTTTCTATTATTAGGGCGTGACAACGTCCGCCGTGCACCTTAGTTTTTTTTAATAAATTCATGATTTATTTGATATTAATAATCGTTTATATATTTAAACATTCATTTAAGGAGTAAATTTTACAAATAAAATTTATCTTGTTAATAGTTTGTTAGTGAAAAAATCTATTTATTGTTTTATAACAAGAGAAAACGTAACTTTTTTAACATTTTATAGATAGAAAATTATTAAGAACTGGGTCGGACATTGTAAAATTACATTCTATGCCATCTTCTATTCAAAAGAGATAATTTTAGACCTTGATTACTCTTAGTTAATTAATCGTATCCTATATTTTTTAAATATGAATGTGCAAACAATATCACTTACATACTATTATAAAATATGTTTACAAGATCATTTGAGCGTTTTCATTGCTTTTCGAAATAGAAAACAGAATCGAACACGACTAAGTAATAGCGCAATGTGTAATAAATTATTGTGGATTGTCGCCGGAACACGTTTCCTGGTATACTATTCCTGGTTGAATCGCTACGTTGCCGTTGCATTGCCGTGTTGGACCGGTTTTTGCACGACCCCATCCGTTTTACTCTATATTTAGAGATGTTAGTATACATTTGTGAATATAAATGCACTTAGTAAGGCTTCTGCGAATCCAGTATCGAAAGTTTTCCTAAAGGTTTCCAACTTCTCTGTGTTGCATTGCCGTGTTGGACCGGTTTTTGCACGACCCCATCCGTTTTACTCTATATTTAGAGATGTTAGTATACATTTGTGAATATAAATGCACTTAGTAAGGCTTCTGCGAATCCAGTATCGAAAGTTTTCCTAAAGGTTTCCAACTTCTCTGTCCCAATAGACTTTGGTAAAAGACGCTTTTTTTTTTCTTCTCGAACTGTCTACGCTATTGACCAAGCAAGGTCTTAACAGCTTCACCGGACTACTTGGTAAAAGACGAATAAATGCTTTCTGTATTCTTAAAAAACTCTACTACGTCCAAACAAAGACACAAAGACCCAAATTTTCAGTACTATATCAATGTTATAGACTCCTAGACTATGTATCTAGACATTTTAGACCATAGTGAATCGTGATGAAACCATAGTATGGCTAGCTAGCTACCACCCCCAAGTTGGAAATCTGTCGCTAAGTACCCGTACCTGAAAGCAAGTCCTTTCTCTAGGCTTAGCGTGTTGACCCCCTTGAACTACATAGTCTTTTAATATAATATGAGATTGTGGTTAAAACACCAAAATCTATAAACTATGAAAAATTCTATAATCACAGACATAATGCAGATATTCTAAAAAGAGATTATATCGTCTGTACATCACTTTAGATATTGAAATAACAATAATAACGGCAGCCTGTTAGAGTCCCATTGCTGAGATAAATACCTCTCCCCAAGAGATAAGATCCAGTATAATCATCACGCCAATATTTCTACATTTTTTCACAATTCAATTGCGATTATCTTGATAAGTTTTACATTAAAATTTATCTGTGGCAAATATAATCAGTATATATTATGAAATAAACTCCACTGCCACGTCTGTCTGTCTGTTCGCGGTAAACTCAAAAACTACTGAACAGCTTTTCGTGTGGTTTCCAACAGTAGATAAAGTGATTCATGAGGAACGTGTAGGTATATAATTTGTCAAGGATTTTTTTATTAACAAAACAGGACAAAGTCCGCCGGACCCGCTAGTGAAGTATAATAATAAAATATAATATAATAGTTAAGAAAAATAATAATAATAGTTGCTAACATTTAAAACGGTTTTTAACATGATTAATAATATAAACGAAGGCAGAAAGAGGGTGCGGACCACGAGTCTGCAGAAATAAAGAAAAATATATAATTAAAAACGTGTGTGGCAAGCGTAATATTTACCACGTACATTACCTTTAAAGTATATGAAATAAAAATATTGCAATATATATTTTTTACTCAACTGTAGTCAGTAAAAATCCAACGTACAATGAACTTACGATAAAAAGAGCGGACAAAGGATTTTTATTGGTAGGTAATAATATAATTGATTAGCAATCATCGTTCCTGTATGCAAGACAAAACGATTTTATGCCAATCATATATAACTGTTGTTTGAATTATGTTTGTTTTTTTTTTACATGCGAAACCCGTTTGCCAATAAATGAATGCCTATGTGGTAGGAGAAAAGCTGTGGTATTCTATACATAAAACAAACAGAAAATCAGTCTTTTTTATGCTTTACCCGCGATCAAACTTGATTTTATATGACGAAGCATTAAAATTTTGCACATAATAGTTTTATAATGAGGGACAGACTCGTAATAAATCCATTATTAATTGCTGATTGATTTTTAACTATTATTTCGTATGACTAAGTACTTTACCGCCCGACTGAATTGAATATAAACTGCGATAAAGACAAAGCCAAAAATTTAGGGTGGATATTTATTATTTTTTTAAATAAAAAGTATTATACGGACTTTATGAAATTTTACAATAATATAGCTTATATGTCAGAATAATAGACAGGCTATAATAATACATTGTTTAAATTAGTCAAAATATAATAAGAAGTATCAAGTGGGATTCCAAAAAATTATGCCATATCGACGTGCATTGCATAAACTGTTAGAATTACAATAGAAATATAATACAACAGAAAATAATTAGTCTTTTTTTCCGAACTGACTACGCTATTGACCAATCAAGGTCTTAACAGCTTCACCTGATGGAATGTAAAGTCGTAGGCAAGCGCTAGCTAGTACTACAATAATTCGTAAAGTTATCGTAAAGTCGCATATTCTGAGTGAAAACTAATAGCACCTCAACAAAACGCTTTAAAATTGTAACATTTACAATTTCGTATAAGTACGTGATACATTTTATTTGAGCAAATAAAGTGTATTTACTGTTTATGTGCCAGAATAATATTTATCGTAAGATATCAGTCGTGATAGGAGATTATGTAGGTTATATTTGTTCATTTTTTAATTCGTTTTGTATATCAACAAATATTAAGGTAAGTAACTTGCATTTTGAAGTGAAACTTCTTTAGGCGCATGAGGGTAAATTTTTTACAGATTATTAGAACTTTAGATGGCAATTCTGTCGTATAACGTCATTTGCAGTAAACGCAGATTTCTCATCTATTTACAATATTATTAGCACTTACTTATACAGTGTATAAACAGTGAGTAAAATTTATAAATAAACTTTATGAATAATTTTTTTTTAAATTTTTCTAAAGTTTTAGTTTCGTATAAATATAAACAAGACTTATAAATTAATTCGCCAAAGATGTTTCACTTCTGACATGTGTACTTTGTACGCACACACTTTTTTGTATATTTTTCGGAAGTCTTGGTCCGCACCTCTTTTCTGACATTATTATAACTCTACTGCAGCCTTGATTATTATTGAGATTATTATATTATACTTAATTAGGTACAGCTAATTAATAATGTTTCCTTAAATATTATTTTAACATTTTGAATATCTTTACAAACATAGATAGTTACATTCTCTTTTGGTGGATGCACAGAGATTGCCGTTATTACCAGAACTCACCATCGTTCACATATTGACACATTCCTATAGATATTAAATCGGTAATATCCTCAGGGACTTTGTTATAAAGCCTAACAATATTACCTGCGCTTATAAGGGTTACCGGTTGATATTTCGTTGCTTCTATAGTATTCGTAATTTAGATTTTAAATGTGAAAGTTAGTAAATTTGTTTGTTTGCATGTTTGTTTGTTACGCTTTAATTCTTTATCTATTCAACCGATCATCATGATATTATACATATACATTTTCGATATAGGATAAAAAAGGATATAGGGTATTTATTCATAGAGAAAGTACTATTTCCGAAGCATAGGTAAAATCTACATGAATGTGGATAAAGCTGTGGGCAAAATAAGTAAAGCAAAAGCATTGTAAGCTATGAAATGCAAAGAACATTTTTCTAAAACTGATATTTTTAGAGTTTTTTGTGTTTTAAACAAATAAATACAATCAATCTCTAGAGCTTTATACATTTTACATGTTATAATATTCATATAGGTAGTGGTTGACAACCCTAGTTATTAAGGAGATATTGCATTCAACTTTCAACTCCTTATCTGTTAGGGATGTTAACAGAAAAAGATAAACTGTCAAACGTTCGATAGAAAAATTCGTAAACGTCGATAAACAACAGCTCCAAATAATACTACAAAAAACAAAATCGCGGATCTTTTCGCAACTGAAAGTGAATTTTACGCGAAACACGAGTGAAAATAAATCGTTTGACATTTGGCCACTTGCGCCCGGAATACATAAACGTGTCGTCGAGCTGTTTAGTATGCTTTTGAGAATGAATGTCAGGAAAAAGCAGCGAATCCGTCCTTGAGTGTGCCGGAATCTAACCATCTGGGATTATTGCACTTTATTCTGTATATTATTCTACCCAACTGGTATCTTTATTACAAGTTTTATTTAGACAGAGGATTCTAAAACTTTAAATAAGCTAGATTAAGTAAACCACCGGCGTAATAAAAAAAAACATAAATGAAGCCAATCCAAATTTTAGACTTGGACTGATAATTTTTTTTGGCGATAGTGTTAGTCTCTACAGAAAGATATAATACACATTGCCGATTTGATACAGTGTAAATGCAAAAAAAAAAATGGGTTACTGGTTTGACCGGTGGTATATCAATCTTATGTCCACCCCGGTATGTACCAGTAAATTTTTAGGAAATCGTGTACATTTACTGACTTAAATTGGTAACACTATCGGCTGACGGTGAAGGAAAGTATCGTGAGGAAACCTGAATTTGGGAAATGTTTTTGTAATACTACTGTATTTTGGATAACATAAAATTGTGGATTTCTCGCAGTTTGAAATCACCAATATGTCGTGGGCTGGCGTGATGATTATGCAAATATCTTCCTATGAGAAGAGGTCTATGGCCCTGCAGTGGCTTTGTTACAGGCTGATTGTGAGCAACGATTGATAGGTCACTTTGTGTAACAAACTCTTCAATAAATTTAAAAAAAAGTAATATTAACGTTTATAAGTATTAAATTGAATAAAATGTTTTCAATTTTGTTTCGTTTCAGCACTAACGGTACATTGTTTAAATCGTTTTTGAATTCGAATGTGTTATGATTCTAATGTTAATTATCTATTAAGTACTTTATAACAGTATTTCTTTGTTATAGTTTGTAATTTTGGCACCTGAAACACAGAGTACGCCTAGTTCAGGTGACGCAGTACAAAGATATTTATTTGTGTAAATATTAATTGAAAAATAAATTATTACTTTTAATTATTTATCTTTACTGCCTACTCCACACAGTGGTACAGTATATAGATCCTCTCTTATATTCTGACTCTCTTTCTAAATTCATTATAAATTATATTAATTTCTGCTACATTTTGAAAAACTTTTTTTTATGTGATTTATAGTATATGAGTATATATATATAATCACAATATGAAATTACTTCGTTAATTTAATTTAAAAATGCTAAGCTTTAAATAATTAATATCTGAGATTTAATTTCTAAACGTCACAAAGGAAATAAGTGTACCATGTTATTTTATTTTTGGAATAATAATATTTTTTACCGTTGCCGAAACATGTTTGTTGTGAACCCAATATTCACATGAATGGAATTCCGTTTTTAACTATCCAACGTCGAGGTTTACAAATGAGTATAACAATTTCTATAAAATTCAATATAAAAGCGAGCGCTATACAATATTGCATAATAATACTCTGTCGGACTCTATTGTTTTGATTCGAGCCATTGTGCTGAGTTTGTTGGTGACATTTTAAACACTATATCAAGAGTGTACAGTATGTTACATAAGTTTTGTTAAAATAGAATAGATAACTCTATATATCATATGGCTGTATCGGCATTCAATAACATCAATGACTTTGGGATTTCATGTTCTGTTACCGTCACGGGATATTGTTAACGTGATTGTTATATAAATGGACAAAATACTCCTTTTAAAGGTAATGTTTGCACAAATAGGGTAATGTTTCTCCATGATATTTATGTATGTAAATATATTTCTTTGGCATGCCCTACGACCTAATCAACTTGATAGATTTTAACATATAACGAGTTAAATACGCCTTATTAAGGCGAATAACAAAGGCTATACGACACTTAGAAATAACGAATATAGATAAAAATCAGACATTTTTCATGCATGTTTTTTGTTTTTCTTCATATCTTCTTGTTAATTTTAATTACGTTACAAAAATACATAAAACGGATGTTTCGTAAAAGGGATTGAAACACGCTATTCAATGTCAGCAACACAACAATGGTGACACTAGTGTTGCAGTTAACCTAAGTCTAAGTTAGACTAAGGTAACCGTTTCACAATGAGATGGGTTGTCTGTCTGTCTGCAGCTCTTTGGGATAAAAAAATCCCCACTTTCTATAACATTATTATCGCCGCACAACGATTATGATTTTACTGCTGTGTTACCTTCTGAACGTTTTGATTTATATACAAATAGTTATAACTATTACATAGCAAGTTGTATAGTATTTTATTTAATTTACATAATTGTTACATACTGATCATATTTCTGTTGTAGTAATATTAATTTAATTTGTTTTATTTTATCTCATTTGATTCGCTCAAACAGGACAAAGTCCGCCGGACCCGCTAGTGAAGTATAATAATAAAATATAATAAAATAGTTAAGAAAAATAATAATAATAGTTGCTAACATTTAAAACGGTTTTTAACATGATTAATAAAATGAACGAAGGCAGAAAAAGGGTGCGGACCACGAGTCTGCAGAAATAAAGAAAAATATATAATTAAAAACGTGTGTGGCAAGCGTAATATTTACCACGTACATTACCTTTAAAGTATATGAAATAAAAATATTGCAATATATATTTTTTACTCAACTGTAGTCAGTAAAAATCCAACGTACAATGAACTTACGATAAAAAGAGCGGACAAAGGATTTTTATTGGTAGGTAATAATATAATTGATTAGCAATCATCGTTCCTGTATGCAAGACAAAACGATTTTATGCCAATCATATATAACTGTTCTTTGAATTATGTTTGTTTTTTTTTTACATGCGAAACCCGTTTGCCAATAAATGAATGCCTATGTGGTAGGAGAAAAGCTGTGGTATTCTATACATAAAACAAACAGAAAATCAGTCTTTTTTATGCTTTACCCGCGATCAAACTTGATTTTATATGACGAAGCATTAAAATTTTGCACATAATAGTTTTATAATGAGGGACAGACTCGTAATAAATCCATTATTAATTGCTGATTGATTTTTAACTATTATTTCGTATGACTAAGTACTTTACCGCCCGACTGAATTGAATATAAACTGCGATAAAGACAAAGCCAAAAATTTAGCGTGGATATTTTTTTTTTTTAAATAGAAAGTATTATACGGACTTTATGAAATTTTACAATAATATAGCTTATATGTCAGAATAATAGACAGGCTATAATACATTGTTTAAATTAGTCAAAATATAATAAGAAGTATCAAGTGGGATTCCAAAAAATTATGCCATATCGACGTGCATTGCATAAACTGTTAGAATTACAATAGAAATATAATACAACAGAAAATAATGTAGTCTTTTTTTCCGAACTGACTACGCTATTGATCAATCAAGGTCTTAACAGCTTCACCTGATGGAATGTAAAGTCGTAGGCAAGCGCTAGCTAGTACTACAATAATTCGTAAAGTTATCGTAAAGTCGCATATTCTGAGTGAAAACTAATAGCACCTCAACAAAACGCTTTAAAATTGTAACATTTACAATTTCGTATAAGTACGTGATACATTTTATTTGAGCAAATAAAGTGTATTTACTGTTTATGTGCCAGAATAATATTTATCGTAAGATATCAGTCGTGATAGGAGATTATGTAGGTTATATTTGTTCATTTTTTAATTCGTTTTGTATATCAACAAATATTAAGGTAAGTAACTTGCATTTTGAAGTGAAACTTCTTTAGGCGCATGAGGGTAAATTTTTTACAGATTATTAGAACTTTAGATGGCAATTCTGTCGTATAACGTCATTTGCAGTAAACGCAGATTTCTCATCTATTTACAATATTATTAGCACTTACTTATACAGTGTATAAACAGTGAGTAAAATTTATAAATAAACTTTATGAATAATTTTTTTTTAAATTTTTCTAAAGTTTTAGTTTCGTATAAATATAAACAAGACTTATAAATTAATTCGCCAAAGATGTTTCACTTCTGACATGTGTACTTTGTACGCACACACTTTTTTGTATATTTTTCGGAAGTCTTGGTCCGCACCTCTTTTCTGACATTATTATAACTCTACTGCAGCCTTGATTATTATTGAGATTATTGTATTATACTTAATTAGGTACAGCTAATTAATAATGTTTTCTTAAATATTATTTTAACATTTTGAATATCTTTACAAACATAGATAGTTACATTCTCTTTTGGTGGATGCACAGAGATTGCCGTTATTACCAGAACTCACCATCGTTCACATATTGACACATTCCTATAGATATTAAATCGGTAATATCCTCAGGGACTTTGTTATAAAGCCTAACAATATTACCTGCGCTTATAAGGGTTACCGGTTGGTATTTCATTGATAGGTTGCTTCTATAGTAATCGTAATTTAGATTTTAAATGTGAAAGTTAGTAAATTTGTTTGTTTGCATGTTTGTTTGTTACGCTTTAACTCTTTATCTATTCAACCAATCATCATGACATTATACATATACATTTCAATGGTATAAAAAAGGATATAGGGTATTTATTCATAGAGAAAGTACTATTTCCGAAGCATAGGTAAAATCTACATGAATGTGGATAAAGCTGTGGGCAAAATTAGTAAAGCAAAAACATAGTAAGCTATGAAATGCAAAGAACATTTTTCTAAAACTGATAATTTTAGAGTTTTTTGTGTTTTAAACAAAGAAATACAATCAATCTCTTGAGCTTTACACATTTTACATGTTATAATATTCATATAGGTAGTGATTGACAACCCTAGTTATTAAGGAGATATTGCATTCAACTTTCAACTCCTTATCTGTTAGGGATGTTAACAGAAAAAGACAAACTGTCAAACGTTCGATAGAAAAATTCGTAAACGTCGATAAACAACAGCTCCAAATAATACTACAAAAAACAAAATCGCGGATCTTTTCGCAACTGAAAGTGAATTTCACGCGAAACACGAGTGAAAATAAATCGTTTGACATTTGGCCACTTGCGCCCGGAATACATAAACGTGTCGTCGAGCTGTTTAGTATGCTTTTGAGAATGAATGTCAGGAAAAAGCAGCGAATCCGTCCTTGAGTGTGCCGGAATCTAACCATCTGGGATTATTGCACTTTATTCTGTATATTATTCTACCCAACTGGTATCTTTATTACAAGTTTTATTTAGACAGAGGATTCTAAAACTTTAAATAAGCTAGATTTAGTAAACCACCGGCGTAATTAAAAAAAAACATAAATGAAGCCAATCCATATTGTAGACTGGGACTGATAATTTTTTTTGGTGATAGTGTTAGTCTCTAGAGAAAGATATAACACATTGCCGATTTGATACAGTGTAAATGCAAAAAAAATGGGCTACTGGTTTGACCGGAGGTATATCAATTTTATGTCCACAGGCTTCGAACCTCGGTATGTACCAATAAATTCTTAGGAAATCGTGTACATTTACTGACTTAAATTGGTAACACTATCGGCTGACGGTGAAGGAAAACATCGTGAGGAAACCTGAATTTGGGAAATGTTTTTGTAATACTACTGTATTTTGGATAACATAAAATTGTGGATTTCTCCCAGTTTGGAATCACCAATATATCGTGGATTGGCGTGATGATTATGCACATATCTTCCTATGAGAAGAGGTCTATGACCCTGCAGTGGCTTTGTTACAGACCAATGGTGATCAACGATTGATAGGTCACTTTGTGTAACAAACTCTTCAATAAATAAAAAAAAAAAAGTAGTATTAACGTTTATAAGTATTAAATTGAATAAAATGTTTTCAATTTCGTTTCGTTTCAGCACTAACGGTACATTGTTTAAATCGATTTTGAATTCGAATGTGTTATGATTCTAATGTTAATTATCTATTAAGTACGTTATAACAGTATTTCTTATTTATAATTTGTAATTTTGGCACCTGAAACACAGACTACGCCTAGTTCAGGTGACGGAGTTCAAAGATATTTATTTGTGTAAATATTACTTGAAAAATAAATTATTACTTTTAATTATTTATCTTTACTGCCTACTCCACACAGTGGTACAGTATATAGATCCTCTCTTATATTCTGACTCTCTTTCTAAATTCATTATAAATTATATTAATTTCTGCTACATTTTGAAAAACTTTTTTTTATGTGATTTATAGTATATGAGTATATATATATAATCACAATATGAAATTACTTCGTTAATTTAATTTAAAAATGCTAAGCTTTAAATAATTAATATCTGAGATTTAATTTCTAAACGTCACAAAGGAAATAAGTGTACCATGTTATTTTATTTTTGGAATAATAATATTTTTTACCGTTGCCGAAACATGTTTGTTGTGAACCCAATATTCACATGAATGGAATTCTGTTTTTAACTATCCAACGTCGAGGTTTACAAATGAGTATAACAAATTTCTATAAAATTCAATATAAAAGCGAGCCCTATACAATATTGCATAATAATACTCTGTCGGACTCTATTGTTTTGATTCGAGCCATTGTGCTGAGTTTGTTGGTGACATTTTAAACGTTATATCAAGAGTGTACAGTGTGTTACATAAGTTTTGTTAAAGTAGAATAGCTAACTCTATATATCATATGACTGTATCGGCATTCAATAACATCAATGACTTTGGGATTTCATGTTCTGTTACCGTCACGGGATATTGCTAACTGATTGTTATCTAAACTGACAAAATTTTAAAGGTAATGTTTGCACAAAGAGGGTAATGTTTCTCCATGATATTTATGTATGTAAATATATTTCTTTGGCATGCCCTACGACCTAAACAACTTGATAGATTTTAACATATGGCGTGTTAAATGTGTCTTATTAATGCGAATAACAAAGGCTATACGACACTAACGAATTAGAAATAACGAATATAGATAAAGATGAGAGATTTTTCATGCATGTTTTTTGTTTTCCTTTATATCTTCTTATTAATTTTAATTACGTTACAAAAATACACAAAACGGATTTTTCGTAAAAGGGATTGAAACACGCTATTCAATGTCGGTAACACAACAATGGTGACACTAGTGTTGCAGCTAACCTAAGTCTAAGTTAGACTAAGGTAACCGTTTCGCAATGAGATGGGTTGTCTGTCTGTCTGCAGCTCTTTGGGATAAAAAATCCCCACTTTCTAAAACATTATTATTGCCGCACAACGATTATGATTTTACTGCTGTGTTACCTTCTGAAGGTTTTGATTTGCATACAAATAGTTATAACTATTTCATAGCAAGTTGTATTTAATTTAATTTACATAATTGTTACATATTAATCATATTTCTGCTGTAGTAATAATAATTTTATTTGTTTTATTTTATCTCATTTGATTCGCTCTTCATTCTATGTAAGTTCTTTTTCACTATATTTTTAAACTTTTTCTGTTATTGGCTATACTGGTAAACAAATGTTATCTTAAGCTAATATTCTTGTTATTACAAAGGTATTATTTGTTATATATTGTTAGTTCTATTATAAATAAACATACTCAGCAACGGTAACAACCTATTAGTGACTGGCTCCAAACAGGATAGTCATGTCTGAAGCCGGCTATAAATTAACATTAGGTAGAAGGAATGAGTATTAAATCTTTAAATAAAAAAAATTCCTACTGTCTCTTATTATACGATCGCGATGCCTAGAAAGGAAGTAACGCGCGCGCAGCTAAACCGCGCACGTGAGTCAGGGACTCGGGCTTAGCATGTTTTGTCTTTTCGTCGATCGGGTAAATGGCCTGTCATACGCATATGACGTCACCTGTGGTTTTTACGTAACTTTTTTAATATTTTAATGTGTTATAAACAGGAAACTAGGTCTGGGAACAAACTTCCTGCTTTCCTTGTCTTCTCGATTCGTGTGTGTATCTGTCACAGAGATATGACAAAAATGGACAGGAACAAAATTATAACATCGATTATAATTTTGATTTCGGTTCGTTGTCTGGACGCAGACACCCACCCAATGAAGAATCCAATAAATTCCATATAATTCGTTTTTTTGGCGTTCAAGCGCCGCGCTGGCGCGTTTTTATAAGTAGGTACGCAAAACACAATTTATTTCGAATATGACATTATATTTATTTTTTGTGACCAACAATCTACAGCCACCATCGGTGAACTATTGTTTAGTTTCCGGAACAACTATTGGCTTACAATAAGGAACTAAACTTTTGTATACAACTATGATAGTATATTACCTATATTATTTATATCCCACCGCTTTACTTTCAAATCTATATATTTTTGTTGTTTAAATATTACGAGCTTGCAAATACGTTCTTATAAAAATGATTTTTTTTTTTTTTCGAACTGACTACGCTATTGACCCAGCAGTTCTATGAAAACTATATGCTTTATTTTAATAACCCTGTCACTGCTACTTACCCCTTTACCGACTTGTAAGTTACCTATATTCATTGTTATCATAACCACCTAGTCCTTATAACTAACAATGACATATAAGTTAGATAATAAACTTAAAAGTCTATCAATAAACGTCTCGTTAAAATTGGTTCAGCAATTTTAGAACTTTATTAATCCGAAAAAGCAATGGAAATATAAATTTTATTGATATGTATATTTGGCC
Source organism: Antheraea pernyi (assembly GCA_015888305.1). Classification (NCBI taxonomy): domain Eukaryota; kingdom Metazoa; phylum Arthropoda; class Insecta; order Lepidoptera; family Saturniidae; genus Antheraea; species Antheraea pernyi. The sequence continues at coordinate 65,293 of MU160001.1, forward strand.
TCATCATCTCGCAATTCTCCCGAAAGCGAAAAATAATACACTACAAGTTAAGACATAAGTAGGAATGTCGGATTTTGAAAACAGCCCGTGACGTACAACCTGACCGGGGTATGAATGACGTCAGAACACAACCGGTCGTCCCTGCACGAGTGGTTCTCACAGCTTTTTTGCATAACTCCCTCAAGGCCTGCATTAAGTTGGCAACATTATTTGAATTATCAAATAAGACCATTCTCATTTACATTTCAGGGTTATTCTCGTTACTTTTTTTTTAGGTTAAACAGGCTTTTCTTTATGGCCTAAATGTATAAAACATTCTCCATTTATTATTGGTAACAGAAACAAAACGCTATTATGATTTTAAAATATAGTTCACAAAAGAAAGTTGAAACATTCAGCCACCGATCTAAAACCTGATTTTTTGGTTAGTTTTAAATTACATCGTCATTAAAGTCATTGAGTTAATAAATCGTGTTTAATTAATGTAAATAGCTTGTCAGTAAAAGTAAATTTTCAACTAAGCAACACCAAATAAACAGACTGACATACGAAACACATTGCAGATAACAGTTATACAGCAATACGATAATACTATTTGAAATCCGATATTCTACACTTATGTACACCAAAGTAGAAACATAACACAACCTCATTAGTGTCAATTAAAATCTTTAATTTACAAACACTAAATAAAAACAAAATGAACGAAACACAAATAGAGTGTTACCACACAAAAAATGAAACAGATAATATATTGCACTTCGAAACATAAATTCTTTAAAAGTTTCGTTTTTTTTAAATTTAATAAGGCCCGAGGCGCTATGCAAGACGCGCGCGCGCCTGCCAGCCGGACGCCATGACACTGAAGCAGGCAGGCGCATGCGCTTCGATATATTTTACATATAAATTGTGCTAGGTCCTTTGCATAATCTCGGTATGAAAATAAAACAGAAAGCTGTTTGCGATGGATCTGTTGCTTTGCGACTTATTTAGAACGACAGGAGCACCGTCGTAAAATAGAGATTATGAATATTTATTGATTTACAATAAACACATTTCACTACTTCATTTTCTTAACGCTAAAAATACAAGTAGAATAAAATAGATAAATAACACAATTTCACACACGGCTATTTCATTATAAGTTAAGAATAACTTATATTTTGGTAACTAATGTTTAGTTCGAAGAAAAAACTGATAGAAGCAGCAGCCTCTCGCTTCTATAGAAAGCCTTACTTACTCTACGAGTACTTAATTTATACCACGAGTAATGTCAAAATAATGAGTAAAGACACACAAAAAACTCGACTGCAAAAATACTACAATATTGTTATTCCTCTTCCCTTTTTTGATACAAGAAAGGCACACAAATATTACTTACATATGTTATTTCTACGATTAAGATGAGTCTAAAACGACACCTCAAATGTTAGAATCAATCAAATTGTTTAAACTATAAACCTATCAAAGGAATAGATATAGGCATGTGCTACACTCGAAAAACATTACCCTTTCATCTACGCAATTGGGTAAAAAATTATGTAAACTAACAACCGTTTTACCTAAATTATAAACGAGAATGTTTATTAGGGTATTTGTCACTCTTTCACGCAAAAACGTTCGCATTTTGATCAGGCTTTGTAGTAATATAGCTTATACACTATTTTTTTTCTTTTCTAATATTTTTACTTATTGTTACTGAGGATTTGCTTTCTCCGGTACAGACCGTAATAGAAGTAATTAAATGCTTTTAATATCCAGAAGAAATGTTAAATAAGGTTCATGCAATCGTTGCAAAGATTCTGTTAAAGTTATGGTAGCCTCAGTATGTCTATTTGTTTCAATTCAATCCTCCACGGTAGTAATCTATCTTGCAGTCTGAGGATGTACCTCCGTTTGTTAGTTTCGAAACATTTAAAATTCTGCGATTCGTCTTGCGGCTTTGGAGATTGTTGCGTTTTGATTTTATATCGTACGTAAAGTTTTTATTACATATGATCTGGTGTTACCAGCGAGTGCCTTGTAGTAAAACTGCTTTTACTGATTCATGGGAACTTTGTATTTTATTCGGGCTAATTATGGGTTGTCTTGTATGTTTTTAATTATAATTTTATCGTTATTATTCAACCCTTAAAATTGTTTTATCAATTTCATGTTATCTCTTTAATCTTTTTTAATCGCTCCTCCTAGTTGTTAGTAAAAGTAAGCAAAGCTCTTTCCTTCCTCCCCTATAATGCTTACTATGTAAGTATTGGCATAATTTTTTGCAAAATATCACGCAAGTTTAGCTACGTCTTTGAAAAATAAAAGTTGAAAGGTAAGTATAGATTATTGACGTACAATGAAATCGTCATTTAGACCTGTCATCAAAAATAAGCAAAGCATAGACCCCCGAATCCCTTTGTTTAATACTTAAACTACCTCTCAGCTCTTATGAAAAGGTTTAAGACCTAGAGGGGACTGGGTCAAAGTACATCGATCGATGAAGTGTCATGATATCACTGTTTCATAAAGTAAGGTAGGTATATAAAAGGACATGGAGTAGGTACTTTTCTAACTAAGAAAAAAAAGCTGTTTCTAAGGGATAGAATAAATCTACATTAACGCAAGTGAAGCCGCGAGCAAACGCTAGTATATGTATAAATTTTGATCAAGCATTATTTAGTTAAAACGACTAAAGTCATAAAATATTCCCAATAAATGTTCGCCATAAATATTCGAATTCTCCGCACTAAATGCTAAATCAATACCGATAAAAACCTTATGTAATAATATACGAGAAAGTATGAGTTTGTTTATTTATTTGTTACGGTTTCAGGCTTCAACTATTCGACCGACTATTAAGAAATTTTACATATACGTTATCAGGTACAATGAGAAGGACAGGATACCTTTCATCTATGCCCTCGGTGCCGCCAACGTACGTGCGCTGCGAAGTGCGCAGCGCACGGTGGCACTGAGGGCGATCCGGGCGTACCGGACGGTGTCCTCGGCGGCGGCCATTGTACTCGCCGGCTCCCTGCCCTGGGAGCTGGAGGCAGGAGTTCTCGCCGCCGTGTATGAGTTCACGGCGGCGAGGAAAAGAAGGGGGGAGCCTCCGGCTCCCAGGGAGGTAGAGGCGGAGAGACGG
>MU160001.1:68571-79549 GCA_015888305.1 Antheraea pernyi
CATTACAAGCATATTAAATTAATTAAAATATACATTACTCACAGTACTGTTAGAATTTTACACAACATATAACACATATAAATGGAAAAGACATTTTGACGGATGTCACTCTTACGTTCCAATATTTTACATTTTCAATATTTTTAACATGACTGACGTTGCATGCCTTACATGCCCTTTGAAATCAACTGGTCAAACTGTAAGTTCATTTTATAATAATATAATATGTAAATTCATAATTTAAATAATTATCTTTTGTAAATTTATGGAATCACTAAAATAATGATTATTCTATTTGGTTTTATTGAAAATTTTAGGTGCCCAGACTGCTTTCACTTTGCTTCATATTGTCATAAGAGTAAAACAATATTACCAAAGTCAAAGTCATTATTTAGTATGTTTATGTTTAGTATTTTTGTGTGGTGAATTCACTTGAAATGATGATTAAAAAAAATGAGCCAAAAATACTTTGTAAAATCAAAATAAGAAAATTTGTTTGCTCATGAAAGTAATCCACGACTTAGGTTCTTAGTTCAACTTGATGTAGCAATTATATTTATTACAGTTGATCATAAATTTTGAACAAACATGAATTCATTTTCAAAAGTTAATGGTAGTATTAAAAACATCTTTGTTTTGGATTCATCATTTGATTCTTTTGTGTATCCATTACTTTTCCAAATGATGATACTGGACATATCACTATTCCTCATAATGCACAGACTATATTTAATCCAATATCACCCAGAAATATCACGCACTCATAGTGTCGTGTAAATTTAATTGAAAATCGTGTCATGAGTTGCGATAAATTTCTTTATTTTCGTAAAGTTATGTTTACTTAGAATTTGAGAGCCTTACCACCTTATGTAAACGCCTGTTTTTTGTTTCAAATTTATAATTAATTTAAATTTTCATTTAGTCATCGATATTTTAAATGTTTATATAATTTCAAAAAAAGTGGTAAATGACTGAGTAGGCATAATGAGAGCTTTGATAATAGAAGGGTATTCTTCTTTCACAAAAGAACCCGAATAAAGTTCAAACTTTAAAAAATCAACGAACTATGGTCGAATGTCGACCACTGGGCGCCCACTAGTACTAATAAATAATTGTAGAAAATGCGAGTTTGCAAATACAAATATGTCTATATATTTTTATTATATCTATCGGTAGTTTTGTTGCAATAAATTGTTAGCATATTACATGAGTCTATCGGTAATTTCACACATCATTGACCAGGTTAATAGTCAGCTTATAATTATGCGGGGACATTGAACCGAGAGGTGTGGCGTTCGAGGCAGGATGTTGCTAAATAGATCACAATACCTCCCGCGGGTATTGGGTTCTCTTCCGGGTCGCTACTACGCTATGTACTTATACTAATTGTGGCCGCGGCTTCGCTCATGTCATCTACAAAAATGGTTGTTCAAGTATTTTTAGTAAAGCTTTTTAAAAATTACATAAATTATTTTCTATATACTTAAATATTTAAACCAAAACTGATAACGTAAAGGACTAATATATTTGATTACTAGCCTTTGCACCCTGCTTCGCTTCAATTAATGTACATTTGACGTATCCCTGGAAACCAGTGTTTTATTATCGATGAAAAGTATCCTATGTCCATGTTACTGTACCTGTGGCAGTGTCTACTAGTTGAGTAGTACTCGCATTTTGAATATTATTTAAGATACCGAAAATAAACGTAGAAAAAAGGAATAAACAAGGCAGGGAATGAAAGAAAAAACACACTCATGCGATAACACTAAAACACAACACAAATAAAACACAGTCGACGGACCCCTTCTCCCGTTGCAAATGGTTCGGAATTAAAATCCGGCGAAACGCAGCGTCGAAGTCGGATTAGGTCGGTGAATTGGAACCAGTCAGTCACTCGGGCAATTAGTCAGTCGGTCAATCAGTCTGCTTTCGCGGACGCCAGTCGAGTGCAGTTAGTCAATGTCAAAATGTATAACTTGATTTTAAAATGAAATAAACCTATTATCCATGGGATATTATTATTTTTGATTTCGATTGTCTGTCTCGAAGACGCTATATGTATTTTTTTAAACATTTTTACAGAATTTTATCCATGGCGTATATGTTAGAACTTTTTACATTGGACGTAAAAGTTAACAGAAGTCTCCATGGACAGCGTGAATTGAACATACTGCATTAATGTATAAGGGTAACAGAATTTAAAAAAAAATCGGTTGAATGATCGCGATTTAATACTGTAGTGTCGTCTATTGTGTGGTACAAATTATCAAATATAGTAGACATACAAATGACAATAATCTATATCACCTATAACAGACTTAAACTATCACAGATAACAAGTATTTGTTAATTTCAACAAAATATAATTAAAGGACAAATGATACTGCCATGCAAATATAACGCAAAGTGACAACGGCATCTGTAATAAAAATAAAATAGAAAAAAAAACAAAGCAATCTCTATTTCGAGAGTATTATGAATAATATTAATTTGTAAATTATATATGAATTTAGCGAAACCGCACGACAGTTGCGGTTCGAAAAATTAAATAAAATTTCAAGCTCGCAACGAGGCCGAGAATAGTTCGCTATTTAATTATGAATTTATGAGCAGTGAGGAAAATGCAAACCTAGGGAAAGTGCGGACGTATTGCATAAGCGTTAGCAACTTGAGATTACGAGTCGAATTTTATTCATCTCTTCTTATTTATGTATACATTCTTGACACGAACGGTGTTATGCTCTTGATGGAATCACGGGTATAATAGAATAAATTAAAAAGTCCGACAACACTACCATTCTATGTTATTCACGACTATCATGCTTAAGTATACACATATCACACACACGACTATGACGAATATAACGACCTTTCATATGTTAAAATTCACTAAACCGTTTAAGGTGTGGACATAGTACCAAAGAAATGCAATGATTCTTTATAATAATATAGATTATATGTCAAAATAACACACATTGTTGTAGTCCGGTGAAGTTGTTAAGACTTTGCTAGGTCAATAGCGTAGTCACTTTAAACCTTTGATTTCTTGTTTGCAAATCCATCGGATAGCCTCTTTAGATAAGCTGACAAACTAGAATATGTTTTTAAGTCCACTCCATTCTTTGTTCGGACTGTACTTTTTAACATTGAGTATATACACCACAGAGAGCTAGGTTTGTACTTAGAAGATAATTCTTTAAAGTACGCCATGAACACATTTTCTGAAAAAACTGCGTATTCTTGTTATTTTGCCATTGTATGAAATTTTGGTACGCTAATAGTTAATCAGTTTGCGCTCGCATCTAACAATGGCGATCGGCCATAGGCTAAAGGAATGAGGTTTCTTTTTTTTTGGCTTTCCGCAGATAGCGTTTTAGCCACGTTAGAAAACAAAACTTATATTTGAGTGAAAGTTTTATTTATTAAACACGTACAAGTTGAAATTATCTATTTAAATACGAAGTTGTATGAAATGAGCAAGCAATAGGTACATTAATTTATTTGTTCTATTGATCATTATCTTTTTTGTAACGAAACTTTTTTAAGAACAAAGCAACTCGACCAATAAAATAAAAAAAAACCTCTATAACTCACTTGTGAATAATAGCGATGAAAAAGTCACAGTTTGATTATAGGTGTCATTATGTGCCTAATTGCGGTGCCACTTTATGAGCAAGTGTGTTGAAAATTATTTTATGTACAAACTTACAACTGCAGTTATTGTTTAGTATTGATCTTTAACATATGAGTATGTTTAATGACACACACCATTTAACAGTATGTACTATAAAATGGAAAAACACAAAATCGCTTTTTCTCATGACCAAGATTGTGGTGTAACCGCCACAGCTACTCTCAGTTTCTGGTTAATTAAGACACAGTCTGAGTGGCACTTACATTGGACTAAATAAATAACAGACTGCCGCGGCCGGTTTCGGATAGCATTGGCTACAATGAATGGAAGAACATCCCTATTCAACGCAAGTAAATAAGTAAGAAAATACATTTACAAATTTAAATTACTTATGAGCTTGTGATGTGATATTTGATAGCATGACGAGTTTAGTATTTTTTCTAGTAAAACTTTCATCAGCGTACTATCCATACATATAATAAGAATGTAATTTTATCGTGTCTGTACTGTTTTGATTTTCGTGAAAAAAATTGTTTCAGGTGTCTCTAGGCATAACCTAGACTAGTGGACACAAATCATAAAGTATGTATATATATCTTCGGGAGTAAGTTAGTCTTCGGTTTATTAAAATCGGTCCACTCTATCAAACGTTATTGTGATTTGAATGACGGCTCGAGGTAAGTACGAAATAAAAGTAGTAATCTATACTAATATAAGTATAAAGCTGAAGAGTTTGTTAGTTTGTTTGTATGGTTGAAAGCGCTAATCTCAGGAACTACCTGTCCGATTTGAGAAAATCTTTCGGTTTTATATATCTAGCTATCTGATATGTATCTAGATAGCTCATTTATTGAGGAAGGCTTTAGGCTATATCTCTTTACGCTAAGACCAATAAAAGTGGAGCACCAATGAAGAACATTTCAAAATCGGGTTTTTTTTCCTTTTGAGAGTGTCCGCTGCGTGTTAGCGTTAGCCCAAAGTAACTATTCCACGCGAACGAAGTCGCGAGCGGAAGCTAGTTTGTCCATTCTATACATTTAACATAATTTTTTTTATTATCAGGATGAGACAACGTCCGCCAGTTCCGCTAGCTGTTAATAATTGATGGTTTGGATTAAATAGAAAAGTTTTGAAAATTACTTGGTCTTTTATATCCTATATTATCGAATTGTATATATCGTAGTAACCTAAAAAAAACTTTTAAATCATTATTATGAAATCCAAAAATATCAATTAGTAAATCATAGATTTGAGCTAATTTTATGACTAACGCCACAAACGGGAATACAGTGACGATAGAATCCGTCAAATTGTTATATCGTTATTCCTTTCTTTTTATATATTTCTAATATTGTCACAACGTTTTCTTCATCTTTAACACGCTTCGAGGTAATCTAATTAAACTCGATAAAGACTTGAATAGAGATGAGATAGGCAATTAACCAACGGTCCCTCATTGCTGATTGATTCCCCATAGCTGTTACCGTTGATTACCGTTTGCACGTTTGATAGCACGTTACATATGTATAGGAAGCGAGAAATAATTACGTAACGTAGCGGTCAAGTTGTATGAAGCGATTCATAGATGTCGCTACGAGTAATTCCTACAGGCAGGTCTAACTTAGAAGCGAGTTTTTGGCGGGATCTTAGTCTATCATGTAGTGGATTTTATATTTCATTCATAATCTTGTGTTTTTTAACTCTATATTTTGTAATATAGTAGGTGTTTGACGTAATACAGTTTCGTTATTGTGCACAAGTAAAGTGGATGAGAAATAATACCACGGAATATGAACACTGAGATGTCACAAAACCTGCCTGGAAAGTTCTAAAAAAGGGACCGCCATTTTGTTAGAACACATTGAAACTACCACAACACACTTGTAATATTACTCTCTACTCTCGACAATAGTTGTACCTAATAATTTAGAAGATTGGTTGTCAAAAATAAAATAAAACTCAGAAACTAACAATTCATTCTCTTTTACTTTATACATACCATTATGCAGCTTACATAGATTTCAAAAACTCTATGAAAAAAAACGACATAGTCTCTTGTATAAAAATACCATCTCTTAATACCCTGTCGTATATCATCAAAGAATACAACTACAAAACTCCCACGGGGTGCGTCCCTAATCTTTCTTAGATAAGAGTATTAATAAGAGTTGCTATAGCAACGGCCGGCCCTTCCTTTGGGGAAAAAATGACAGAGATTAGAAATTTTCAATGTTTTTTTTATCATCTAAAAGGAAAGAAAATTTTTTCTCAAAACTGAAGTCCACACTAAGTAAATATTTAATGGATTGAGCTATAATGTCGATTTTAAAAACAAAATTATAAAATAAATATAAAAATTTGAATCATACTATAACTTCCAAACTGCTTTGTTTTAGGAAATATTTTTTTGTGTAGATGATAAAAAGCTATTTCATTATGATAACTAGCAACCTGCGAATTCGTATGCGTAAATTATAAATTAAAATTTTATCAAAATGTACTATAGCTTATTATGACATTCGGGAAAAATATAACTTACCGTTAGTGAAAGATTTTTCAGTATGAATACTTCTGAAAATTATGATGTAGAAACACACAAACTTTACCTCTTTATAATATTTCTAGCTGTGTCCGTGCATTTGGATGTATATTATTCGTTGCTTTTATAATTTATTGTAATAAATAGTTATAGTATAGAAAAATGGATATTGAGTAAATAATCTTCGTATTGAAGATACTAATTTCCATCTCGAACGGTTAAAGGGAGTAGAAATCGATATGCTGCAATGCCTTATGCCACCTGGTGGCAAGTTATAGTTAACTAATTTCCATCTCGAACGGTTAACGGGAGTAGAAATCGATATGCTGCAATGCCTTATGCCACCTGGTGGCAAGTTATAGTTAAATTGTTAGCATAAAATCTGTCGCTATTAAAAATATATATTGATTTTCATTTTGATCAGGCAAAGGCTTTTATTTTAAAAGCGTATACTTATATGCATATATGCTATAATTCATTTTAATCATAAATGGATTATCGAATCCATCCGAATATGGATCCGATATACATTATTATACGGCGAGATCAAATAAATCTGCCAATAGCTTCGGTAATTGGAACCAAAATTAAAAATGTATATACTTTCAAACGATACATAGGTGCAATTATAGTGAAAAGCTATGCAAACCTCAGAACAATTTAATTTCATAACCACCAGACATCGGGTAGTCTAAATTCATATTCGAAGCGTACAGAGTATTTTCACATTTATTACAAAGATTTAAAGGTGAATATCAAATACTATAATATCTTTGCCAATACGTAACAATTCTACGATATAGATTGTTCGGTTACCCGCAATCTGCTGTAATTATTTATGTGTGAAATTCGTTGGCTAAGTCACATTTAAGTTATTATAATATAATTTCAGTTAGCTTAAAGTTGAGTACTATCGAACTTTTTTGCAATAATGTGATTCACTAAAATGCTAACTCGGAAGAATCATTTGTGAAAAAGGTAGAAGAAAATAATTTTGTATTGATTAAATAGTCTTGTAGCGACCAGTAATAGATGTCGCTACAGGTTTCAATCAAATTCGTCCCTGAGAAGTAATGAAGCGCCCCAATCACAGACAATGACCAGCGGGTAGTCTGTGGTTATAACGCTTCGGAGAGACGAGCACACCCTATTAAGCGTACTGCGCAGTTTATAGTCGGAAACAGTGGTAATTGTACGTATTAATTAATGTATTCATTTACTGAATACTATATTATTTAAGTTACAAATAACTCTATAATTTAATATGTCTTCAATATGTTAAAAATCATGTTCCCGACAAGAGAACGCTACATTAAGCACAGTGCAATCCAAGAACAATAACAAACAAATACAGATCGGCGATTCATCCCAAGCAAAAGATAGTAAGATATACAATAACGCGAAATACATAATCGTGCCACTGTATACTAGGTCTATAGTAATTAAAATCCAGTCTGTCGTAGTTGCAGTGTCTTGTCCGACAAACAAAATTCATATAAGGACGTCAAATTAGTTACGCTTGTATTTAATTTAGTGTAAATAGAAAAAATGCTTACAACAATAAAACGTTACAAAAATTCAGCAATGCGGTACTTTTCAAATAAAATTTAAAAAAACCCGACGAGTTTGTTGATGTACGCACAATAAAAATCAGAATCACTCCAACCTGTGTTGGCAGTAGATAGAAGGGGGACGTGTGCATGAATATATTAACTGCGGGCTGATCCATATACGACGTACAGTGCCGTACGAGGGTGTATTTACATTGGCGTTTTAAAAAATCCAGATTCTTCTTTAAATGTTCAGCGTTTGAAATGTACGCATATATTACATAATTCGAACAATAACTTATTAAAATGTCTATTATAATTTACCAAGACCCTTACTGTTAAAAGACCAGTTGCACTTGTGCAGGTTAGACTGCGGACCTATCACTGTCAAACCAAGATTTACCATAAAGCTACAGCTTAGTAAAACACCAACATAATTTACCTAAATACTAGAAACATTAACAGAGTGGTAATTCTATGTTTCAGCTTCACTAAGACCAATAGCTATAATAGTAATAGTGTTAGGTTTTATAAACAAAATCCCAAAACACATTACCGATTTGCCGGATAGTGAGTTCAAACACCATGTGAAGTGGGTTTTAATGGCAAAAGGGTGGATCAATATGTGAACGATGGTGACGTCTGGAAATGACGCCTCTCTCTGTACATCCACCAAAAACGAATGTAGCTATGTTTGTAGAAATATGTATCATGAAAAGATAAACCAGATCGAGTTTCTTGCCGGTTCTTCTCGACGAGTGGGTTGTTTGTCCGAACCGGTGGTAGCTTTGACGTTCATAAACGCCTTCTCAGGGCCTAAATTTAAATTAAATATACTAATTTTCAAAGCAGTTACACACGCGTTGTTGTTTTCTTATTCGATGGGGTATGGTTAGTAACATACAGCAACATACTCACTCTTCAAGGATATCAATTTGTTATGATTGTCCTCGGGATTGTGGTAGTTTTAAGGTTGGACAGTTGGAGTATATATGCTTTTTTATTAATTATTTTTATTAAAAGAACTAGATTTTAACGATTCAAGTAGTCATAACGTCAATAGTCAATGTTTATAACCTCTGTGACGCAGTAGTGAGTCCTACCGAGGTCGCGAATTCAATACCTGCTATTATTGCTGTATTTAGTTATTACTAGTGAGTGCCCAGTGGTCGACATTCTACCACAGTTCATTGAATTTTTAAAGTTTGAACTTTATTAGGGTTCTTTTATCAAATAATTATCTATAATCAAAGGCTTTCATCATGCCTACTCTGTTATTTACCACTTTTCTTTTAATTATATAAACTTTAAAAAAAATTGATGGCTAAATGAAAATTGAAATTAATTATAAATTTGAAACAAAAAACAGGCGCTTACATAAGGTGGTAAGGTTCTCAAATTCTAAGTGAACATAACTTTACGAAAATAAAGAAATTTATCGCAACTCATGACACAATTTTCAATTAATTTTACGCGACACCATGAGTGCGTGGTATTTCTGGGTGATATTGAATTAAATATAGTCTGTACATTATGAGGAATAGTGGTATGCTCATTATCATCATTTGGAAAAGTAATGGATATACAATGGAATCAAATGATGAATCCAAAACAAAGATGTTTTTAATTTAAATTAAATTAATTTTAATTTAAGTTTTTAAAATACCTTAATTTTAAAAGTAAGAAAGAACCCTGTGAGTATAAGAACAACTTAAAGTTATATAACATGTTATCACTAAAAGAACTTTTAAGCAAATTAAATTTTAGAGTGCCGAGCAAAATTATCAGAAACTCCACTTTGTTCACAATTCTTGTCATAAAGCATACTTCTGCTCAAAATTTCAGCATTTATAGATGCACTACAGAGTACAATAAATATATCAATAACATTGATATTTTTCACCTAAGTCGGAATCAGTTTCTTAAGTCGGTTCGCACAAAATTAGAATCATGTGTCATACAGGAAAATTAAAACAAAAGCATACAAACAACAACCATACACACACTCACAAGGACACACACACACATCGTACACACACATCGCACACGCACATAATACACATACAACGCGGATGCGCGCATGCCCAAAATTAATTAATATACAACATTGTAAATAAAGTCATACACGAAATGTAAAACGCATTACTTCATAATTGGCACTATGTAATTATATTAATGTTTTTAAAATATCATGATTGTGCTTTGAAGGTCTCATTAAATAAATAAATAATACTACCATTAACTTTTGAAAATGAATTCATTTTTGTTCATAATTCATCATCGTCTGTACTAAATATAATTGCTACACAAGTTGAACTGCATTATTGTAACTGCGGAGATCTAAATCATGGATTACTTTCATGACCAAACAAATTTTCTTATTTTCATTTTACAAAGTATTTTTTCGCTCATTTTTTTATTGAATCACTATTAGAAGTGAGTTCACCATAAAGAAATACTGAACATTAAAATATTGACATTGACTTTGGAAATATTGCTCTACTCTTATGACAACATGAATCAAAGTGACGTGAAGTGAAAGCAGTCCTGTCACCTAACAGCGCACGGTGGCACTGAGGGCAATCCGGGCGTACCGGACGGTGTCCTCGGCGGCGGCCTTCACACTCGCCGGCTCCCTGCCCTGGGAGCTGGAGGCAGGAGTTCTCGCCGCCGTGTACGAGTTCACGGCGGCGAGGAAACGAAGGGGGGAGACTCCGGCTCCCAGGGAGGTAGAGCTGGAGAGACAGCGTCTCAGGGGGGACGCCGTCGAAAGGTGGTAGCAGGACCCGGCGGACTAGCGGTTCGGGCGGTTCACGGTGGACCCCGTCCGCCCGGTCCTGCGTGAGTGGACAGCAAGGGAGTGGGGTTCCCTGACGTTCCGACTGGTGCAGGTACTCACCGGACACGGTTGTTTCCGGTGGTACCTGCACCGGATCGCACGCAGGGAGCCGACGGCCGCCTGCCACGAGTGCGGCGCTGACGAAGATACCGCGCAGCACACGTTGTCTGAGTGGTCCGGCTACGGTGGCAGGAGGAGTTGGGCGAAGCGCCTTCTCCTCCTGCCTGTCCTCCTTTGGCGGAGACGGCCACTTTGAGGGTCTGCCTCGCGGGCCCTCTCCGCCTCCTCCTTCTGCGAGATGACCTCCTCGCAGAAGGAGGCCATCGCTCGCCAAGACTGTTCGCTGCCGAGCATGGCCGAAACCACGCTCGGCAGCAATAAGTCCGTTCCCACGGCCGCCGCCAGAATGCGGC
>MU160001.1:98974-114177 GCA_015888305.1 Antheraea pernyi
AATTATTTTAGCAAAATAGTTTATTTCAAAAAGTCTATTCAGTTACTCTTATAATATTATAAACAAGGTAGTTTGTAAGTACGCATGGATATTTGTTACTCATTCACATAAAAACTACTGAAAGCATCTTGATAAATCTTTATAGTAATATAGCTTATACGTCAGAATAAAGCACAGAGTATAGTTTTTAACGATATTTTTTAAACTCGCCAAAATATAGCGTACCAAGTTAGGTGGTAAAAAACTGTCATCTCAGAGGTATCTCTGTCTATATACGTATAGGTATCTAAACCATTGCCTTGAGATATTATATTATGACGCTTTATAGAAAGGTATAAAAGCAGACGAAGTTGTGTGCGGTTGCTAGTGTACTACAAGAACATCGACATTTGAAAGTGTCGCATCACTAGACCGTGTCCTATTCATCTTTATCCACATTTAAGACTATTGCACTGTAATTGAGATCCTTAAAGTTTATTACTGAACGCGAATGCATTAGTACTCCAAGAGAAATACGAGGGTACTTATATAGATTATACTGAAATTAATGTTTTCAATGTTCAGGAACAAATAAACCTTATAATGAGTATTGTGAAACAGTTGATTGTAAGTACTGAAATTAAATATATAAATGAGGCACTTGTGTAACAATTTTACTATGGAACATTAAAAAAAAATGTTTTTGATGATAACAAAACTAAAAATCATAAAGTGAACTCATCTTGATACTGGACAATAGAAATAATATATGTTTCCTTATTCAGATGCTGATTACATAAAAGTTATATTATTATAACTTATTTATTTATTGAGTAAATATAAGATGATATATTATAAGTAAACTTAAACAAAGAAAATAATAATACAACAAAGCTTCAATATAACTTCTGCCAATTATAATTGTAGTTTGGATTACGATACTAAAATATAGTTTTGATATTGAAGTTTTATGAGAAGATTGTATGACGTCACCGATATATTTATAGAATACAAGGAATTCTATTGATAAATATATCAGAAATCAATATAAACTATCCTTTCTTATTACTTGAGCATATTATATAACTGTAAAAAAAAATCAGTTAGTATAAAGAATGTTATTAAAGACATTAGAAAGAGCATTTAAAATATACAACATTTTTTTGTAAAAATGAGTTAAAAAATTCGACGTGAAAGGACTTACAAATAATTTTTGTTGTATCGATAATATAAATGTAATCATAATAGGTTTAAATTGTTTTATGTATGAATAAAGATGTCTTCCCGAAGAAATAAACGAAGTTACAATTGTGAATGTAATTGGGATTCCTTCTCATAACGTCACAGGCATGATATTGTCGAGTACCAACGCTGTGATACACATAGACGAGTATTTCCCAATATATATTATCATAAGTAACAAAGTTTCCTGAGATATTTTTCTCCACTGCCGGCCAATAAAGCTATTTATTAATTTGAAATTAGTCAAGTTAGGTTAATTGTGAAAAATATATATGTACAAGCTAATGTTTGTACTTATGGACACCGAATAAATGAAGCGGTATCTTTAAATATTCTGATTTTCGGGTACCATGAACTAAAACAAAAAATATCGATATTAGTTCAAAATAATTAAAGTCGGTTTTCTGTAATTCAAAAAGCAACAACAGAAAATATGTAAGTGTTCGGAACTAAATAAATTCACGGTGTACCACAAACAAACGGTGGAACAATCATCAGAAGTGCCACAAAACCGAACCAACGATTTTATCTAGTACCCGAACATAAAACGCGGCAATAAAGTGATTTTAAACGACGCCATCTTGCTTTATTCCGCGATGAAATCACTAAACAGTCCTGTTTTACGGCGCGACGCATGCAGATCGCATTTTACTGTGTTCAGGCGTGGTACCACTGTTGGCGGATATATCTGTTAACGTTACATATCAGTGGCGAACAGTCCATACAACCGGATTCCCATGGGCTTTCCTTTAAAAATTGACATATAATATTAATGATATATGTAGGCCAAAGGTAATTAGGTATTTTCGATTGTCATGCATGCTACGTACTGTGTTCGAAATTTATTTAACGTCTAAAAATGTAGAATAACATCTATCTATGCATCAAGTGTAATATGAAGAGAAGCCGTCAAAAGGGCGGCTTATAAGGTAGCACCCCATCTCTTGCATTTCTCTAAGAAGCAAACAACGCGCTACGAGTGACCAATAAGGAGCCACTAATTTAATCTGGCCCAGTAGTGAATATGAATTTATAAAATAATGACCACTCTGACAGGTCAGACAAATTTGCAGCTTATAATTCGCTAGCCAGTGGCTTATGAAAATGCTAGAATTACGTATTTCAAAAGAGACACCGAGACAGAATGACCTTCAACAAAAAAATCTATTCATAGTACTGTTTTAACAGTGACGGTGGTGAAGAACTAATATTCTGTTAGGTAAGAACATTTTTTTGCTTCAACTTCCCTTTTTTAGATTTTCACTTTTCGCCACTGTTACATATAAATTCTAAAAACAGTTATATGGTAAAATTCCGCAGTTAAACGCGTATCTTAAACGAGAGGTAAGCAAAAAATAGGGAAAATATGAATACAACTGAATTCCAGTTATTAGGTTTAGTTATAAAACACAAGGGCACTTGAGTTAGATAACTATGGGAAGTAAACTTTTTCTATGATCCTCGTTGTAGGATAATTTAGTCTGTTCTGACAACCGTACAATGTAGATATAGGCACCAGACTGAAATATCAGAATAGCCATTGTATAGACTGATAGGCGCAAAACCAACGAAAGCTATAGCTATAGTATAATTACCTAATTTTAATTAAATGGAAAGGAATTATTATAAGTTGAATAGTGGAAATACCTTGCTTAAGCAGTTCTCTTCTTATGTCATTTGCATTGCTTATGATTAATTATAAACCTTACTTATTTAGGAATAAAATACATTAACATAGAGAATCACAGTTTAAACATAATACAACATAATATGTCGATGTTTCATAGGTTTTTAAATAAAGTATTAAATGTTTCATTGTCTCTCTTTGCTTATATAATTAGTAATGTAGTTAGAACATTATTTAAACCAAAAACTTATTACGTACGTATATTTTATACAAAGAAATTTAAATTAAAGAATATTCTTGAGTGTGTATAAGTATATAGATGCATATACATTCACCGACAATAATGATTATGAAATAAAGTGAATAAGAAAAAATAAAACGTAAAAATCAAAATGTGAGACTGTAACACAACGAAATTTTATATGCATTCGATAATGTATCAACACTTTTTACAGCTTTGAAATACACATAACACCGTCCGCAAATATAGTCTTGTAACTAGAGGGTAATAAAAAGTTTTATCGCTCCGCTATCGCTTGTAAAATGGACTATAAAAATCAGTTTTATGCGCGCTACTGTTACCTCAGTTGGTTTAGTGCGAACTCTTATTAAAGTGTTTTATCTTTATTGAATAGTAGTTTTATGTCAATGTTTATGTCAATAATAACATTCACTTTGCCTGAATAAAACGTATTTCATTCTTTTCAAAACTTCGATGATTCAGATGACAATTTATGTCGAGTATTTATTTAGCGCACTTTATAATCTAAATGACTTAGTTGGTTTTAATATAATAGGACAGTTGTTAAATTTATCTTAACTGTTAAAGTGACATAGTATGTGAATAAGAAAATACGGGTCGCAGTCGGGCATTTTTGTTGTACACATTTTTTTTACAATGATAAAATATGCGACAATGTGGGGAAATGGTTAACATTTGCTTTCTAAATGTTTAATTATTTGTAATTATTTATTGTGTTTAAATAAATTGAAGCGAAATAACCTGACGAAAATCAGAATTTATCTATTACTAAACTAATTAAAGAACTTGGACTTGTCGTAAGATTTGAACGAACATCTTTTGATGATGTCGTATGAATGTGATACTAGTAATCCATCAAAGTTTTAATATTATAAATATAAATAATTATAGGGACACCATTTTATGTTTAATTACAAAGTAACGCAAAATCACACAACGACGGTCATATGCGGGCATCAGACTTCAAACCTCTCGAATAAATAGTAGGACTTACTAATTGCATTGGATTTTACAAAAAAATTAAATCGAAATAATGTTTTTCACTATCGCTTACACTGAGACAACATCTTTACGGGCGGAAGCGTTCCCGTATGATGAAAGTCGAAGGCAATTCGGGTTATTTCGTCGTCGCTCGGCATCCGAGCTATGCACTCAAAGGACCAAAACATATATCAAGATAGAAGTGTTGTGGAGGGAGAAGTTACATAGCTTAGTGATTAATTTGTACAAATCAATTAGCGAAATTTCTAGATTCACTTATGAAGGCGATGATAATATTATTAATTAGTAGCTAAGAAATTGAGATCAAGTTAGTAAATATATGCGAATTCCTAAAATTTGTTTACCACTACATATTATAAGACGAAGCCCTCTGCTACGTCTGTCTGTCTGTTCGGGATAAACTCAAAAACAACTGAACGGATTTTTATGCTGTTTTCATCAGTAGATAAAGTGATCCATGAGGAAGGTTTACGTATGTAATTTTTCAAGGGTTTTTATTATCAAGGCGGGACAACGTCTGCCGGGCTCGCTAGATATTAAAATTGTAATTCGCCGAAAACGAAATAAATATTCCAGTGTTTTTTACTATTCGTTTATCAAATCCGCGATGCAGTGAAAATAATTTGAAGAGAATTTCTACAAAATACATTTAATTTGAGGTCAATCTTCTAATAGATTAAACGATTACATTTTAATTGCAGTGGGCGTTGTCTGTTTCTGGTAAACAATTTCTTGTAAATTTGCAGTTCGAGTTAACACTTTGGAACGGTAACTCAATAACTGGTCGGTTAGCGACTGTCTCGCGTTAGTTGCCAATCAGGGTAAACCGCTGCCCCGCGGCGCTGCCCGCTAATCACATTACCGCCCGACGTCGCAGTGGCGCGCCGCCGCACCGCCTGCGTGTCCATTACATTTCCTCATGCTGAATTACCTTGATTAATCACCGTGTTTTCGGGGAAAATATTTTCAAAATGAAACTTTCAGCAAGTATATAGTATATGATTGTACTTATGATGTGTCCAAAAGGAATTTTTGACCTAAATTAAGGATTTTAATGTATCATATTTAATGTTTTCTTCCATAATATTTACCTACATTTAAGCATGATGGCTGCTGACTCTATTTTGAATATTATGTACTAGTAGTATGGTGACCGGTATGTAATCGAGTATCGGCTTATTGCTTTATTTAAGTGTCTAACGATGGTTTTCGGATAGGCATCTAAAAGTAATACGACAATTTTGGTCAATGCACCGCCTACTTATTGAGACTTTATTGTATACTCTTTCGTACTAAAACAATGTTCTGCTTGATAATAAGTGCATAATCGCCAGTCTTAAATATTTGAATTTATATAAATATTTCGTATTTCTTGTTTCTTTAATAACGAAATAGTACCAACCTGATCGCCATACTCTTGGCTTTCAAATGGTGCCATCTCTGGTTCATCTCGTCCAGTCTTCTTTGCAGCATGACGGCGTCCTCCTGTGACGAGAGGCTACCCAGTAGCCGACGGCCCGTACCCGTGAGCGACGCGTACACATTGCGATGGCTTTCGATCTCCGACTGCAGATCCTGGGTACAAGGATTAAACTGTTATTATAAAATTATTTGGCAACGGCCACCACTGAGGCAGAAATATCTCTTAACAGTCATCACCGTCTAATCGTTTCGGTAATTCGACGAGCATCAGGATAATAAGGAAAGGATACAGACAATTATATGTTTATTTTACAAAGTAAAGGTGGTTTTTTGAACATTATTTGATTAGGCGAAACTTTAAGTTGTAGATAGAGAACTTTTAAAATATTATCTGAGCACATATATGATATACGATTTTGCACAGGGATTAAACAGTAATGATAAAATTCAATAAAGGTAGCTTTATATCGGTAATACAGCTACAGAGGTTAGAGTAGATAAAATAACAAGTAAAACCAATTAATAAATATCGGGCCATAATTAATACAAATAAAATACGAAGTTTCTACGAAACAGCAACTTAAGAAACAATATAATACCATCTGAATGGTTTGTATTTATTGTGCATTCTGTAATCTAATACGCAGACTGAAATTAAAATGTATAGTTGGATATCTTATCTACTATTGATTTCCCATTTTCCAATTATTAAGTTAAGATTAAAAACGCGTTTTAATACACTAAATCGACTAATTTCGTAAAAAAATTCAGTTGAATGCCTACGCTCCGGATAAGTTTTATTTTCATTGCATAAAACCACACTTTTTTTGTAAAGACTTTATTTCGCTATGCAGGTGAAGGACAAAAATACAGCCGTCAAAAGTAAGCAAATCCACACGACGTTAGGAAAACTAGATGCATTATTCAAATCGTGACGTACATTGGTTAGAAGCTTACGGGTACCTCCGCGTAGAGCCGTTCGCATGGCGTCTACGAAGTTTTTACAGGGTTGACATAAGTGGTCCATTTGTAACACATCTCTCGCGACGTCGCGTCACCACTAGTGAAGCGACATCCCTAACGATGCGTTCGATACCGTTTTTATTTTATCCTGTTACATAAAGTATATTTTGAATCAATTATAAAGTACTTAATTATTTATTTCAATAGCCTTTATAACAATGTCAAAGTTGAACCACGGTTTCCTTCGCATTTGAATTTGAACACCATTTCAGCACATTGCTCAGTATTTAACGTCCTATCTGAATCACAATTTGTATGGTATTTGCTCTATCCCTAAAGGTCACAATAAGATGTTATATATTATACTAACTGTTACCTGTTAAATTGTATTAGAGAAATATAAACTTGTAGGAACATGAATAACTACAGAAATGCTCTTCCAAAAACGTTTGTAAGTACGTTACGCACGCCACCTACAGTAATATGTAACGTGTACATTAGATATGTAAATACTAACAGTGTATCGAATGGGATGTACCATCAGCAACAGATTTGGAACTTCAACCTGCTATATAACCCCCTCAGTGCCCACTTACACTATATAAATAATAAAAATTTGAAGTTATACACTATCTGATAATATGTCTTAAAATTCTATAACAATCCCTAATAAATATGTTATAACATTCAAAAATGGTTTTTCCATCGAGACTGATAGTTTCAGAGATAAGAGCGTTCAAGCGAATTAAAAAAAAAACAAACAATCTCTTAAACTTTAAATTATATTAGTTTAGATAGAAAGTAATACCGAGTTTCTCGGAGGAATTATAACTGAAGCAGAGAGATAAAACTTAATATAAGACGGGATAAACGGCCTCGTGTAATGTACCGCGTGGTATTTATGAGATCGCCTCTGTACTCCGCTTAAATCTTTTGTAATACAATATAAATTATATATTATGTATGTATGTACAATATTCCTATCGTGTTTTAGATTAAATTTTGAACGCAGTTTTATGTAATATTTAGTGTCAATTACATATACTGGAACGCATAAGTGGATTTTTGGTGAGAAATCAACTTCCGAGTTGTGACTAGAAGAGTAAGCGCTAAACAGTCTATTCCGCGGAGTTTTAGTACAGCTTTGGCTTTTATCAAAAAGTGACACTTATTAAAATGTGGAGTTTTATCACAAAATAACTCAACTACTAAACATTTGAATATTGTTCCATCTATTTTTTTAAACTTATCATTCCTGTGTATATTTATTATCATTAATTTGCGTCTATAGAAAAATCTAAAGGTTAACCTAAACCACACACCTATATTTTTTATTAGTAGCGTTTAATTTTATAATTTAATCTATTGATATTGATATACATTAATAATTGTAATCACCAAAATACGTCCTTACATATTATAAAAGCAACGTCTCTTTGTATGTCTGTTCGTTATTGTGGTTATTACGCAAAACTAATTTCTGTTTTTTTTTCTTAGTTATCTCGGGCTGCATTTTAGTATATGTTTTATTACAAGGAGTAGAAGTTATGAGGTTAAAGGTTGAATGTAGAGGCCATTCAGATTCCAGTAAGTACATTATATTGATATGTTATGCCTAAACAATAATTCAATATTAATCGTAATATTGTAGTCGGAGATTGTTTAGAATATGAATTTAAAAAAAATGATAATACCATAGCTTCAATTTGTATATTTAAATGTTAATAATAGCTTTTGAGTTGTAAAAAACAACAAAATGTGCTAAGTGCGACAAACGAAACTTTAATGTTGATTGAATGAAATCATTAAATAATTGTAATTATTAGCTATTTTATGGTATCCAATTTGATTTGATCGTTTGAATGAATTAATTTGAATGAATATGATGTACAAAAAGGCCCTGAAATAAATATAAAAGCTTTATTAAAAACACCTTAAAAATAATTTTATACATTCACAGCTTAATACGAATGATTTATGAATATTTCACATTATGGGATACAAATCGTTTTTTTAAATTGAAAATCGTTAAAGTTATTTTCCCATCCCTACTTAATAGATCTGGGAATAATACTGAGCTTCCACGGAGATGGCGATATTTATCTACAACAAGTATCCTTTTAAAATAATTGTTTCTGATTTGAAACTGCGAACATTAGCCGAACGTAATGCTCCAAACCCAGTCATTTTAATCCAATGTATACATATACCACATGGAACTAAACGAGTATCTCGATATATTGTTAGACACTTTTTACATCCCATGATTTTAAATTTTTACTAGTTGTGCCTAATGTTTTCACTCGAGTTAAATTTTTTTGTTTTCTCAGATAAAATGTCTGCCAGCACTATTATTTCTTTCTCCCTTACCGTACATTCCGGTTTCACTTTGTCATTAATTATTCACTCCTTACATGTCATAGCGTGATGTATATAATGTAAACCATACCTTAATAAATAAACTGTAAGATGCAAAAATAATTGATCAAATGTGATAGTTAGTTTCAGAGATTAGTGCAGCTAAATTAACAAAAAAAACGAACTTTTGAACTCCACAAGTATAGCTTATTATTATGTTAAAATATAAGTCATCATAAATTAAGTTTATAATGTATAATAAAGATAAGAAATGGTAAGTGTACTGTCCCTAATAAGAGAGTAAATAAGCGTTATGCGTATATCTCGCTCACCTTGATCAGAGTTTCTGTAGTGTTGAACTACACTCTCGATAATATTTGTCGACATTAATATTTTGTTTCTCACATTTTCTAATAATTTGTGAATTCGTTTAGTTATGTAATTTATACCGTTATATTATCACTGAAATATAAATATATATTGATAGTAACTGTAGTAATATGCAAAACTACAAATATTGTACGGTAGATAGATACTCTCTGAGTTATCAGAAGAATGTTGGTTTAATTTAGAAAAGGCAATGCAAGATAATACAAACTAGTTATCATAACCACTTATAAATATATATCCTAAGCATATAACGTGTTAGTTTAAATCTACAATTATTTAAGCGTTTCAAATTATCTGATAACAAAAAAAAAATTGTTGATATTGTCGTTTAATATTCCATGATTTCTGTCAGCCGGTTTTGAAATCAGCATATTTGTCAGTGTAGTTTTTAATCTATACATATAAATACAATCGAAATAGCTGTGGTCTCTCCGGGCTAATTTCGGCGATGGCTGTATCGATTTAGATGAGGCTTTTACTATATGACAGATAATATTTTTTATATTTTCGAATTTATTATATGCTGTAGGCCTGAATAGTCTTTACGGCTTTCCGAGCTTGGTGACAAGCATGAAGATCACTCAGCCAGAAACAGATAGACGATTTATTAGAGTATTAAATAGATTTTTATTATTCTTTACTTATTTCTGTAAGGGCTAAGCCATAATGTCAAAATTATCATTAAAAAAAAGCGTAATATTGATCCATAAAATCGTGAAGTTACGGATACCAACTAATGTGACTCAAACAACACGATTATTTATCTCTTTTTTATTTCACGTATTTTCTTGACAATTTTTCATGAAAGATTTAAGAAATATAAATATTTAAAGAAATGGGAGATTTTATCATGAATTTTTCGTAATCATCATTACTATTATGATTATGTTAATACGCGCTAATTAATTAATTAATTAAGTCCAAACAGATCAACAGCACAAACGTCGATAAATCTCTCAGAAGTTTTCCCATTCTTATGACGTGGAAAGGTCGTCCCCGAGCGGCAATATTGATGTTGTTTGCCCTCCCTATCGGCACAAGCACAAAAACACCCCCAATAATAATAAGGGTTTATTATATTATAAAGGCGGATCTCCGGTTTAATAACCGATAATTCTGAGTTTACGCCCACATTACCTTAACGTGTTGTAGAAAATAATTATGAAACTTAATTACAGTTTATTATTTTATGCTAATACTAAGTTTCGCTTGCCGAATTTATCCTTATTATTAAGTAGATATCTAAGTGTTTCGGCCAACTACAGTGGATGCCTATCAGTGGGTAAATGTATGGTTCACTAACGCTCGCCCGTTATCTCGTTTGCGTTTTTATCTTTATAAATGGTGGGACCATACTTTTTTTTCCTGCAGATTCTTGCCTCGCCCCTTTTTTCTGACTTTATATTAACTCTAGTGCAGCTTTAAAACAATATTAGAGTGAGCAATACAAGATATGATTATTACTATTTACTTAACTAGTCACAGGTAATTGTTATTGATATTTCTTTAATATTTTTTTTATTAGTAACTCGCTTTTTGTTGAGATAATACTCGTAGCCTTTACGCCAGTTTCATTGTTATCTTTTATATTTAATTGATGTGAACGATAGTGACGTCTGGAAATGACGCCCCTCTCTGTGCATCCACTAAAAAGGAATGTAACTACCTATATTTGTAGAAATATATAACATGAAGAGATACACCAGCTCGAGTTTCTTGCTGGTTCTTCTTGATGACGTTGTTTTTCAAACCAGTGGGCTTTTACGTTCATAAGCGCATTCTCAGGGCTTAAATACAATAAAGTATAACTTTATTTTGATTTTTGAACCTTTTTTTTTCGAACTGACTTCATTATTGGCCTTGTAAGGCCTTTACAGCTTCACCGGACTACCAATTTTTGAACCATTTTGGTAATCCAGGTAAACCAGGTTGTAAATCCACAATGTCACTCGCTGTACCGCTCAATGCCTGATGGATAAATCTACCTATGTATCTACGTATCTGCACACCTTACCTTCGTTTAACTTTAATAGTTTATACAGCACCGATTGAAATATATCTCTGATGACAGGATTTTTTTAAGAATTTTATAAATTATAGTTTATGTCTTATTCAGATATATGTATAAGTTATATTACTGTAAATATTCATAAAATACGTTCAGTAGTTTTTGGCGTGAGAGAGTAATAACCGTTTATATATCTTCCATCTTTTTAATTTATTATATGCATAAATTGGATCTGTTTTCCTTCTAACATTTAAGAATGGGAGAAAAACTAGATTAGTCGGAAAGTTTTAAAATAATGTCTTGAAATTTAGTTTTAATGTTTATAATAATGTCAGCTTGCAAGTGTCCTTGTGCTAAGTCAAAGGCCTATACCTGATAAAAGGTACGGGCATAATCACCACGCTAGCCCACGGCGTACTGAACATTGGAAATGCGTAGAAATCTCTAGTTTTATATATTTCCAACCTCTGTTTTCCTTCTAACATTTAAGAATGGGAGAAAAACTAGATTAGTCGGAAAGTTTTAAAATAACGTCTTGAAATTTAGTTTTAATGTTTATAATAATGTCAGCTTGCAAGTATCCTTGTGCTAAGTTAAAGGCCTATACCTGATAAAAGGACGGGCATAATCACCACGCTATCCCACGGCGTACTGAACATTGGAAATGCGTAGAAATCTCTAGTTTTATATATTTCCAACCACGATGGCTCTATAGGGAACACTTCTCAGGTAAAGATTTTCTCACGAAATTTTCCTTCATCCTCAGTTATTAGTGTTACTAATTTAAAATAGTAACTGTACACGAATTAGAAATTACGGTTGTTCAAAAGCGTCCCAATGGTGTTTATACTCGGCCAACGTATCAATCGACTTGAGTTCGAAGCCTACAGTGTTCAGTTTTCACCGAGGAAACGCATTGTAATGGTATGACAACAATATATTTTCTATAGCTTGTTTTGACTTGAATAGCTTCCACTATTCAGTTTAAAATTAAACCCCAAAATACCGCGTTTTAAAAAAATACTTTATATAGTAAACACGCTAAACGCAGAGGAGACTAGCTCTCAAGTGCAGATACCGGAACACACCAACAAGTGCTTGGCGACAGATTTTCAACCTGAAGGTACTACTTAGACTTTCTTACTTAGACTACTAAAAAAGCAGACTTAGAAAAACGCCCTACTACTACTAACGTTCTATCATGTTACTTGCCTTCACCGGAAGCTTCGACTCAGTTGCTAGGATTCAAATTTACTTCCATTGACGCTGTGTCCGAACATGCTATCAACTAAGCCATCATCGCTTCAACTGCATCAGCTCTTGAGAACAAATCCCATGTCTATGTGAAACGTGCTACGATCTAACGGAATCCACATATCCACCCCACGTGAGATAACTACAAACTGTAGGTAATTTCAAAATAAATGGAATTGAAATCGCTCGGTTAAAATATATGGTCAATATTCAGTTTAAAGGCTCGCCTATAATTAATACGTAGCTTGTGTAAATAATAACAATATTCGCTTTGCACTGCTATGAGAATTAATTAAAACTTCTGTCGGTAGTGCAATATTTGTTGTCGGTCTATACGTTGATTACACGAGATGCAATATAGGCACATACAGTAAGGTAACTTTAGTTACGTACACAGTCAAATTTAGAAAATCATTTTCCTACAAAATGGTGCTTGTTAAAAGCTCAATGCTATAAAAACATACTTAAAAGATAATGATTCGAGAGTCACTTGGCAGTCTCTTCGATATATAACGCTAATACGTTTATATATATAGGTTTTTATTCAACAAAGTGTATTCTACAACCTACTATGGCCGTGCATTAGCTCGCCAATTAGGCGTTTGGTAGAGGAATTGGTAAAACAAAACATTACATTCAATATATTACAACAGTTATAGTTCGTCTAGAAATCTAACGGTGTTTTAATAAGCTGTTTATTAATTGTTTTTCTAATTATATTAAAAAAACTAATTGTTTCGCGACGCGTGTTCTATTCTTCAGATACGTAGTTAGCTATACGCCAAACTTTACTGTGAATAATTTTTAAGTTTAATCGTAAAAACGTACCAGACAGAAATAGTTAGTTTCGACTTATTGTGTTAAGTTTAAAATATTTAGTCAAAATTCAGATTTCTTAATTTGATATTTAACAGATTCGGATTGCGAGATACTAAACCTGGATTCAATTTGACCACGATTTTAGAGGCTATTGTTTTTGTATAAAATACATTGAGTTTGTAATGTGTATTACCTTTGCAATTGCATAATTTAATTCTATTACCTAACAAGCAATAAGTAATTTATATGGTAGTATCATCAACTTACTTGTAAAAGTTAACCCTATACCTCTGTTTAAGGTTGTTGATTATAGATATACATATAGACAGATGATTATATAAAGCGACGTATCTCGTTTGCCTATAGACTATTTTCCATTAATATTGCAAGTAATGATATAAAATAATTTGAATGACTTACTGAATGTCTGCTACTCGTGCCAGAGGAATGGGTATTTAAAAATTAAAATGACCGGTAGGGAAACACCAGAATTCAATTTGTAGCCAACGTGAAACGTATCATCGGGAATTTTATCAGGATTTTTACGAGGATTTCTACTGAAATGTTATTAATTCCCGCCGTTAACAGGTATCGTTTATTGGTTTTGATGGACAGTTATTTGTCCGTACACTGTTAACGAATGTTCTATAATCCGAAATGAGTACTAATTCATTTCGGATGTTTGAAAAAAAGAAAATAATAAAAATCCGCTTTTTTCCCCGCATTAGACAATAGGTGCATATAGTGGTGTACCGTTGTTATAATAGTATGTGTTATTAGCGTATTGTGTATTTTGGACTGTCTTTTATTTTTTCATAACATTTTTGAAATATCTACTCAAAATTATAACCCTTTAACTAATGTATTATTTATTACCTCTGTATTTTATCAGTACTGCTTAACTCCTATAGAAAAGGGTAATGGTACACAGTCTGAATAATACTCTGTAAAAGCTTTTTATCTGCTTATAAAAAATCATTGATATCGGTCTAGCCGTTTAAGTTATTAAATTGGATAAGCTTTATACACTTTAATTTTGTCCTTAGCTTATTTTTCCTTATACTACATTATACTAATGATATAATAGGAAACAAGTGTACGTCTTTGAGACTACGACAAAGTTTGGTAGGTATATAACGCTTCATAATAACTGAAAGGCTTGAAGTAAATTAATAAAATCATAAAGTCGTTAAGAAGATTATAGTGATGAAAGTATAACAATAAATAGAGAACTCGTAATTAATCCTAATAAAACAGGTATTTCTCAAGAACTAACAAATCCATTTCTCAAAACAAAGTTGCGAGTCCCCGCTAGTGCATAAACAGTATAAAATAATTCTAAATATTTATCGAAGAAGAGATTATAAAGAGAAACTTGTTAAATATTTCATAAGATTTATTGGCTTAACAACAAAGGCAGATTTTTCGAGTGGAACGCACATAATATTTTTCCTCGAGAGAAATTCTTCAGTGAAATATCTTGAATTCAAAGTTCAGAGAGGACGGGGATCGACGCGGCGTCCTGCATACTGCTGTCTTAGGAATTTTTCTTGTATTTTCCAGTATCTCACAATGTTTGCAATGAAAAAACAAATTATAAAGTTAGCGCGTCGGCTCGAGTGTTATTACATTGTTCGTTCGCGGTAACACGAATATTTGTACAAGATGTTTTTAACTCACCAAAGATGTTACATTCTTATAATGCCTGTAATGTTGACATGAGGCCTCAGATTCACACTGGCTTACTTTGAAAATGAGATTTTTTAACGAGATCTTGGAATACCATGTAGTGGATTTTATATTTTATTCATAATACTGTGTTATTTGCCTCTATTTTTGTAATATTGTTGGTGATTTACGTTATATCGTTCGATTAT
>MU160002.1:0-44324 GCA_015888305.1 Antheraea pernyi
TTTGGCTCTAACTACTTTAAGAATTTTGACGGGATAAAGGTACAAAGATGTCGATGGGTAAATTACTCATGTATAGTATTTAGATATAGATTCACAATATATGCAGGTATACATTTAAATAAATCACTGAGATGAGATCGCGTACGCTTGATTTGAGAAATAATTTAATAAATGTTGTTAGATAGTTGGTCTGCAGTAGGCCATCCGAAACAAGTTTTCTCGTTCAATGTAGTGTAATTGGTTGAAGTCTCCGATGAGGAGAATTTAGCTTGCTTCCGCCAGCCAGCCTGCTGTCATGATGGCCCCGAAATAGTTCATGAGAGCCTCATCCACGATTAACCTCGGACGTTTATCGTGCTCTCTGAAACCATTTACTAGTATGTACGCCATGTTGCGCGACCGCTTTCCAGCTTTTTTGCCGTGCACCAGCACCAGTTTCTCCTGTAGGTCTTTTGCCGCCTCGGTTGTGGTAGTCGCCGCAGCATCCCTCTCGACATCGAAGTTTTTAACCAACCACGAAGTATATCCTCAACCAGGGACCCCGTTAGTCCACTTGATATCGGATGTTATATCTATTAGATATACCTATTAGCACCTATATTTATTAGATATACCTATTAGATGATTATTTCTATGTGAAATTTCATTGAATTCCGTATTATATTAATAATATATTAAATTAATCCATATTTCATAACACTTTCAAGAATGTTTGGTTGCCAAATAATCAAACAAACATATTTACTTATTTATAATATATTTTAGATAAGCATTAAATAGCCAATAAATACACGAGGATTTCTCTACGAATTATCATTATTATTACATAGTATAAAATAAAGTCCCCTACCGCGTCTGTCTGTCTGTCTGTTCGCGATAAACTCAAAAACTACTGAACGGATTTTCAAGCGGTTTTCGCCAGTGGACAAAGTCATTTATGAGGAACGTTTTGGTATATAATTTGTGAAGGATTTTTTTTTATAATCAGAGCGGGACAACGTCTGCCGGCCCCGCTAGTTAAATATAAAACTAAAGAACAAGTGAAATAAATTAATCAATCATACATATAAAGCGTAGAAATAATAGACTTAAAAGATTTGCTATAAATAAAGACCAAGTATTCGAAATACCAGAGACTTCAAAGAGTGGAGTGCCTACAACGGAGAATATAAAATCTAGCATCAGCAAATCCGCTTAGTCCGTCTCTCGTCCACACCGCAATGCTCAGTCATTAAACACTAAATTCCTTTACGAGTAGGGTGACCATTAAAATATTTAACGCTAGATATCTACAGAATAACGTTTGCCCCGTAATTATAGAAAAAGATGCTAATCGCATTGCAAATATTATACTATCAAATGTATATTATTTCACACACGGTCAATTCATACAGAATTTATCTTCGTCACTAATAATTCGGGTGTATATTATTATTTTAAACCTATAACACATCTATTCTCAAGCGACGATGTGGTAAAGCTGATAGCATTACAAGTTTTCGCGCTGGTTCTCTTTATGGCACATGTCACTCTACTACTTGTTCGAGCACCACCTTCCTAAAAAACTTATAAATATTTTGCAGAACCTCGCTATGATATAAACGAGCAAATGGACTTTAAAATAATACTGCATATATGTACGCGCAGATGCAAATTTCCCTCCTTTATATGACAACTGATTGGCATGGCTATGTGAAGGGTAGAAAGAGTAAAATATTTATTGATATAACATTGTGCATTAGAAGCGGTCTAAATACAATTTTATCGTCAATAATAAATTAAAAATAAAATATTGACATGTACATAACGATAGAATTTTTAATTGAAGAAGGTAATCAAGTAATTATTAAAAATATGGAAGCCAACACTAAGAAGTTACACTGTATAGTTTTCTGTTGCCCAAAGTTTATAATTTAAATACCATCATTCTTCAGTTATCAATCCATCATTACTTAAATACCATTGCTGAAACAGTATTCAATGGACTTATACCAAAGAACGGTCTAAATAACTGTCAAAAATGTAGTCAAAACTGAATGTTAATTTTGATATCACAATCAGAATATTATACTCTTGTCAAAATGGAACAAAACCACTGTAAATTTGGAAAAAACCTCGAGGTAGTCATAAGGACTGCCGATTGAAATGAAAACTTAAAACAATGGAGTAACTGTGTTCTTTTTCAATTTTTTAAATCAATT
This sequence comes from Antheraea pernyi, assembly GCA_015888305.1. Lineage (NCBI taxonomy): Eukaryota > Metazoa > Arthropoda > Insecta > Lepidoptera > Saturniidae > Antheraea > Antheraea pernyi. The sequence goes on from MU160002.1 coordinate 2,202, forward strand.
ATAGTCTGTATGATTTAAATTCCGTAAGTTATTAATTAAAGTTATTAATCTAGTTTTCACATCCATTAGCACTCCGAGAAATAATTATATAATACATATTACATGTACACAAACCGATATACTACGCGTCGCTAGTCTAACATAAGCGCAATATGGTCGGTCACGCTTTACTAACATGTCGGTTACGCGAAACGATAAGTTTTTCTTGCGCGACTTAAGAAGCTTTCATTTCAAAAAAACTAAAGACTGATAGATTTCGTTCAAGAATAAAGAATTGTACCTACCACAATTTCCAGATAAGTCCACCGAGACATAAGCACAGTACTAAATTTTCACACCTCGGTTGTCATTACTCGAAGTGTACTGCACTGTATTCTAAATACATTGCCGTTTGAACCATAAAATAGAAATAATATCCAACAATTTTAAAACGCACAGACACCAGAGAAACGCCTGCGTCTGCCTGAAGCGTAGCCCTTTGAGTCGACCGCACGATGCACTGAGTACCTCTGGACTCCTTAAAATGTTCTCATTCCTGAACTCCAAGTAATAATGTTTAAGTGAATGGGTTCGCGAAATTACTATATTTTCGCATCGTTGCCTCGAGCGAAACTTGTTTTAAATAAAAGACTGGATTGGTTAGCTGATCGTCTATTTACTTTGTGTAGTAAGAGATATATTATTATAGTTATATTGTTTGAATATTGTGGTGAAATCTTAACTTAAAACTAAAAAGGCATTCATCTTGGGAGATATAGATAAATGCTTATTGCTAAATCCTGATTAATTATTAAAATAAAGTACTTGTAGTCCAGTGGATGACCATAATACGGGTTACAAATTTTTCATTTATTATTTCTAGTAAGTATTTTAAGAATATTATATGAGAAATATATACTTATATATAGATATTATAGATATAAAGGATTGGCCTCTTCGATCGTATGAAAAAAAGTTGTGCGTGCGATTCACACACGATAGAAGTGAAACTTCAGTAAATCGACAAAAGAATGAGATGAATATATATAACAAGGATAGGAATCAATTATAGTCTGTATGATTTAAATTCCGTAAGTTATTAATTAAAGTTATTAATCTAGTTTTCACATCCATTAGCACTCCGAGAAATAATTATATAATACATATTACAATATAACAAGGATAGGATAATTACAAAGTTTATTTGTTTAAAAATGAATTTGATTTGATTAATTTTAAAAGATATTTTATATCGTATTTAACATATGTTACAGTGTATAGTAGTATTAGCTCACGTACTTTTCATATATACTAACACACGTTAAATGCTCAAATACAAGCAAGTATTAAACAGTGTGCAATATACACACCGACATTTGCTCTCTCGCTCTGGCTCACTAATTACAGGTGACTATGCTTAGAAGACGGGAGTGGGGATGCTACGAAGCATGCCACAAAGAGGAGAGACCGATAATATAAAATAGTATGTATATTTCTGTCTCATTCTTTGCCGGCTGCATCCTACACTTACCTACTTTGTATTTGTCTCTTACCTGTCGTTTTTTCCGTTGCATCCGATTTGAAATCACAACGATTCTAAAGGAGTTTCACTTCAAAAAAACTTTTATTTATTGATAACATAAAGTTCGACAATAACAACTAATAATTTGAAAAATAATAAAAAATTCGTCAATAACAACGGTCATGGTGGTCTAGTAAAGCCGTGGTGCTCCAGTGGTTCGACCGGTGGAATATCAATCCGATGTCCGCAGGTTCGAACCCCGGCATAAACCAACGAATTTTTCGGAATTCGCGTACATTTAATATTTTAAATTGGTAACACTATCAGCTGACGGTGAAGGAAAAAATCGTGAGGAAACCTGAGAAATGTTCTCGTAGTACTATTATATGTGGGCAAACATGGAACTGTGTATTTCTCAGTTTGAAATCACCAATAGGTCGTAGGCTGGCGTGGTCATTATGCCCATACCTTCCTTCGGGAAGAGGTCTATGGCCCTGCTGTGGGTCTTTTACAGGTTGGTGGCAGAGCCACGCTGAAGTTATTAGTAGTTTCAGCATGAATCGTTTGGCTCGTCCGGGGTAGTACCACGCTCTCATAGAAAACTGACGTGAAGTAACAGTGCACGCATTGTCGCGTTTCGTTCGGTCAGTGAGAGCGCCGGAGGCCCACCTCCTCTCCCCTTCCCCCTTCCCTTACTCCTCCTCTCCCCAAGACAGGTTGGCAACGCACTTGCGACTCCCCTGGTGTTGCAAGTGTCTATGGACTGTGGTGATCCCTTAACCCACCTGTCCGTTTGCATCCTATGATATAAAAAAAAGGCTGATGATGAATAACAACTAAATAGAAGAAAAAATTGTATTCAAGCGTTTTATCGTTCCCTATTTATATATACCTAACAAACTCAGTACATTACATGTAGTAGTGGATTTAGGCCTAGGCTCGTAAAGTAAAAAAAACCCTAACACCATGTTGTGGTTTAATAACGATGTTTTCCTACATCAAAAGCTCCAACTCAGTTGCAACGATTGGAACCTACGTCCATCGATACGGTGTCCGAATACGATATCAGCTAAACATCATCGCTTCAAAGTTATAATTCTCAGACACTTGGTCCTTATAAAAAAATAGTCGAAACACTCATAAAGACTACCGAGAGAAGTGAAAACTCAAAACAATGAAATAAGTGGTTTCTCTTTTGAATTTTCACATTAATTTTAGTGTGAATGTCTATATTAAAATTTTCAAATTTGTTTAATGAAATTATAACATTAGTGTGATTTTCATGTCTATTGGCACTGGGAGCAATAATTATATACATTTTTATAAAATCTATTAATCAATGAGACGTGTGATGAGCTGCAAAATATCAATATTACATGTACACAGTCCCCTATACTACGCTTCGCTAGCATGATGCAAGCCGCGAAAGCGCAATAAGGCCGATCATGCCTACATAGCATGTTATGACGCGTAATTATAAACTTATTTCCTGTCAAAAATGCCGCTCAACGTGCCTATTGAAGATTTCACTCCAAAAAAAAGATTATCACGATACTTTCACTTAAAAACATTTTTTAAAACAGAGCTAACTTAATATTATCAAACGAGAATGTTTTCACAAACTACCAATTAAATTGACATAAAAATCCAATAGTTTGATGTTTTGTAACAACTCAGTTCTGGTTAGTTGACCTCATGATTCTCAAGAAACTCTATAGGAACCAGTTTGACACAATGGCCAATATTACCACAATGGTATGACGTATCGTATACTCCGATTTTATTGTGAGACGCTGTTTAAATCTTAGATAAGTGGGTACGAAACTTATTGGGTTTATATATTATTTCTATGAGGACTGCTTTGTTATGAGTCTGCGTGATGTATTGTTATGATAAAATAACGGGTTATAAATAAATTGTACAGTTGTTTGTACTCAATGAGGGCAAAGATTAAATAAGTCAGATAGGCTTTTTCAATGCGCTTACCAAAAAAATCATAAACATGGTGCAATTAACTCAGATAATCCATTGTGTTGACTTTGTTTATTGTAAAATGCTTTATGATTCATGGATCACAATTAAAACAGTAGAAACAAAAACGTTTTGCATCTCATTAAGCGATCTATAATAGTTTAAATATACTCCATTCTGCTCGTTTTTGTTTGAAATTATCTCTACGTATAAATTCGTATTTCTGTTTATACATGTAACTTTTTTATCAAATTCTATGAACGGGCAACAAAAGACACTGTCTTTTTTATTTGCTTGGCTGTCTGTTCATTATATATGTATATTGATTTGAAATTAGAAACGGTTTGACTGATTTTTATATACCAGACGTTCGGTTAATGATTGATAGACTAAAGATATTGTTAAGACTACAAAAATCACAAAAAAATTAAAAGAGAAACTTGCTTATCCGCAATAGAATTTTGTATGCAAATATTATATTTCGTTTCAAAATTACTTATTTAAAGCACTTTAAGGAACCATAAAATATTATTAAAAATAAAATGAATACGCAATAAATATAAAAAATTAAAAATAGTTCATATTATTCACAGCCAGATACAATTTTTCATAACCTTTACTGCACATTATGTGGAGAAATAACACAAAATGTTGCATTATCTCCTCTTACCATTCAAACAATACCGATATCAACTACACAAACTTATGTATTATACATTTTTCTTACCTTTATACGTCGTAACATGAATAAGTTATAACCGTGGGCTATTGTACAACTTTTTCCCAGCCACTTGTTTCACGGCGATAAATTAACAAGTTTACTGTCGGCCCTTTTGTCTAGGAAGGGTTGAGTCGTTTGCATTTATTCGCAAAAAGTTTCGACCCCTCCCGTCCTAAGTTATTTACAAGAAGAGAAGGTTTTTATAGCGGCTAGTATTTTGTCCGAATCATTTCTTGATACTTGGAAAGTAGACAATGCTCTTTCCGGTGAACTGTAATGTTTATATGATATTAAATACATATATAGCCTATAGTTATATATAATCGACTTCAGAAGGTCGCTAGCTATCTACCGAGGTTGGAACACCTGAAGACTGAGATGGTATGCCTCGTGTTCCAGTACATATTGCCAACACGTCTATCAGACCAGAGCATAGAAGCACAATCACTACTGCTTTGCAACAGAACTAGTTGTGATGGTAGCGCCTCCGCACTCGTACGTTGCAAAGGTTAGTCCATACTCACCTTTTCAGATCATCTCCCTTCAAATTATTATTTTATTTATAACTGAGTTGCGTTTAAACAATATACTAACTTTTAAGTCTCACCTGGTCCGCTGAAATGTGCTCGAAGGTTCCATTCTCGCACCCTCCCTACTCAACCTGTGAACCGGTGAAGCTGACAAGACCTGTTAAGCTAACAAAGAAAATCGGGTCGAAAAAAAATTTTAGCAGCTAAAATTGTAATGCTTTTTCTGTTCTGTGTTTTCTAAGCATTATTTAAAGGTAGTGAGGAGGAATTCAAATATAATGCTATCGATTCCTCATAAGTTTTTTTGTGTACATTTTCTTTAAAACCATCCTACACTATTTTTACGGCAATAAACGTGTGGTTCAGTATACTTTGGATTTTTATACCACAAAAGTGGCAAACAAACTTGCGGTTCGTCTAAGGATAAGCGGTCAACACAGCATCAAAAGCATCACATGCACGCTATCCTTTAAAATCATTTTCACGTCCTTTTTGAAGAACTCCATACTATAGTCCCATGGGGAACCATCCACGGTCGTTCTAAATCCGTAGTCTTAGCAGGAGGAAATTCTTTTGAAACCGGTTACAAAGTGTGCAAGGGTCGATTCTCGCACTCTCCCTATTCAACCTGTGAACCGGTGAAGCTGGCAAGACCTGTTAAGCGACAATAGGGTCGAAAAAAAATGTTAGTAACTAAAATTGTAATGCTTTTTCTGTTCTGTATTTTCTAAGCCTTATTTAAAGGTAGTGAGGAGGAATTCGAATAGAATGCTATCGTTTCCTCATAAGTTTTTTTTGTACATTTTCTTTAAAACCATCCTACACTATTTTTACAGCAATAAACGTGTGGTTTAGTATACTTTTAATTTTATACTACAAAAGTGGCAAACAAACTTGCGGTTCGCCTAGCGATAAGCGGTCACCGCAGCGTCAAAAGCATCACGTGCACGTTACCGATCCTTTAAAATCGTTTTCACGTCCTTTTTAAAGAACATATTATAGTGCCTTTGGGAACCATCCGCAGTCATTCTAAATCCGAAATATTAGCAGGATGAAATTCTTTTGAAACCGGTTACAAAGTGTGAGGTTGGAAGTAATTGTATAATAAAAAGGTGGTTCTTAACATGAATAGCTCGACCGATTGCAAACAAAACCATTAATGGACTTGGAACACGTTGAGAACGATGCTTGTCTTATCAAAGCTCAACGTCACTGAAGGCCAAATAGAGAAAGCTATGTTTGAAGTTTTTCTACGTGATTGTATCATAAATGAAAAGTTTAACAGAATAGCCAAAGTTGTCGACATAGCCCTCAGAATATACTAGATTATAAAGCGAATATACTAAACTATATAACAGAGTTAAGTGACAGTGGGCTACGCATTTTGTTTTTAAAACAGATGGTCAATATGGCCAAATAGTTCTCCGAGTGGCCACCACATATGGGAAGATAAAGCGTGGTCAGATGGGCTACAAAGTGGCCCAGTGACCAGAATAAAATTACGGGAATCAAATACAAGACCGGTCGTTGTAGCATTCTTTGTCCAGCAATCCATATCCTAAATGAATAGCTACATGGATGCGTGGAAGAATATTGTATTGTATAATTAGCAACAATACAACTGCAAAAATACTGAAATATGGAGTTTTCTATTTCAGTATTGATGAACTAGTTAGAACTATAGAAGAAGTTAGAAGATAACGGTAATTTAAATGCAAAAGAAATTGTAGTTTGTCCACCTTAACATCTACGTTTAGGATTTATGCTGAAGTTCACAACCAAAATACCTATTAATAATCTTTTTCATATACCTAGTTATAATTCAAATATATATGTTATAATGTAATATACCTTATACGGTAGGAATGTTATATTTTGTTATCAATCTTCCACGAAAAACTATAAGCTTATAAAATAGAAGTAACCTAAAAACATGTTGCGTAAAAAATACTTTCTGCTAAATTACTACCGTATAGGGTTGCCAGATAGTATAATACAGATATAAATTATACGTAATATTAATTAATTGGGGTGTAAGGGGTGTCAAATAACATCATAAGACTTGAGACCCAAGCCAACCTCACCTGCACGTGGTGCACCTTGCTGAATAACGAACGAGACAATGGCGAAAGCGGGGTGGTAGGGTTTTACAGCCTGATTGGGTCGCAACCACCATGTATACGGCGAAAAAGCCTATCATAGTGATTCGCTTTTGCGGGTCGCGTTTCGGGATCAGCCTGTGCATATCCAGCTTTTTGCAGGCCGGCATAACAGTGACGACCAGCGATGGACACTTTTTACAAAAATATACATTTATTTCTAATTTACACTATTCTTAATGCAAATTTATTGAATTTTATTTTCTGTTTTTTAGTTGGATTTTTTATGAAAGCGTGTTTTTTTAGTTTTTTGAAACTATTATTAATTTTTAATTTTTTAGTTAAATTTTTTTATCTTTTTTTTCGGATTATTGCATTGTCATCGACCTTTGACAGGTGTGCAAAGTTTAAATTAAATCTGATTGTTCAAAGTAGGACAAAATCGAGCTCAAAGGGGTCGGTTACATACATACATACAGGTGAAGCTAATAAAAGTGTGTCAAAAATGTGTTCTCTTATGAATTTTCATATTAATTATAGTGTGAATAACAATATATAAATTTCGGAATTTGTTTATGGAAATTATTAGTGTGGTTTTCATATCTATTGGCACACAGAGCAATCATTATATACATTTTTTTTATAAAGTTATTGATCAATCAAACGCATAATGAGCTGAAAAATATCGATATTAGATGCACACAGGTCTCTACACTAAGCGTCGCTAGTCTGACGCAAGCGTAAAATGTTATGACGCGAAATTATAGATTTATATCCTGCCAAAAATACTGCTAATGCACCGAAAGAAGTTTTGAATTTAAAAAAAGTCCAGGCAGTCCATAAAAGCTGCCCATAAAACTTAAAACCATGGAAGAACTACGCTATTTTTTAATATTATATATTATTAACTATCTTACGGGGCCACGCGTTGCTGGCTCAGTTATACTGGCCGAATGAAACGCAACAATGCAAGCACTGTTACTTCACGTCGGTTTTCTATGAGAGGGTGGTACTACCCCGGACGAGCCGACCCATTCATGCTGAAACCAGCAATAGTTTCAGCGTGGCTCAACAACCATTTAATTAAGACATGTAATGGCATTTGTGCTTACAAATCACTCGTATCATGATTACAAATATCATCATCGTTCTTGGATTTTCAGCGTAATTTTTCGTAAACAAATATCAAAAGTCATGGGATATACATACTAGCTGTTGTTGAAATGGTCATGGATATAAAATGTAACATGTATAGTAACATTCTTCTATACGTTTCGTTTTGTGATAATTTAATGTATATTAAGACATGTATTGTATTTACATTTATTATTGTATGTACAATGGCATTTCTACTTACAAATCAGCCGTATCACGATTACAAATATCAGCATCGTTCTTGGATTTTCAGCGTAATTTTTCGTAAACAAATATCAAAAGTCATGGATTTTACATTAAATAATCAGAGGAATTTAGACGAATTCTGATTTTCTGGCAACCCTGTTCACATAACTAATCATGAGCAGAGTGTCACATATGTTGACGGATTGGTCGTAAACCATCAACGCCTCGCGAATTTTTGCTCTAACATTACTCAGTAGCTCTCGAGTAATAACTCCAGTATTTTCATTGCAATTTTCTATTAAAGTCACTTGCGGATTTTCCTCACACATTTTCAGTTCTAACCGTATTTTTTGTAACAAAAATTATGTCACAAATTTAGGACTTAGCTATAGTGTACGCTGCGGTTGACATGTTGTAAAATAATTAGCAAAAACTACTGGTATTAATATAATTCTACTTATGAATAAACGAGATATATGTACTAAGGTTCGCTGTAGTAAGTCCGTGCTTCTATTTACAAATTAAAATAATTTTGTACAAATGATTAGGAAATAAATAAAATAAAATCACATTTAAATAATGTAAAAATAGGAACATCCGATTTAATGGAATGGGAAGAATTTTGAAGTGAATACTTCATTAGGCTCGTTGAGCGGTGTTTTTTGGCAATCTTGTGGTTTCGCGTCAGCGACAAGCTATTAAGCGTGACCGATTGTATTGCAATTGCGTCAGACTAGCGACGAGTAGTATAGTGGCCTGTGTACATCTAATATTTACATTTTGGATTGAATTGTGCAGTCATATTTAATTAATAAACTGTATTAAAATGTGTATAATTATTGATCGATGTGAAAACCAGACTAATGCTAATAATTTCAATATACATATTAAGAAATTTAAATAACTTACACTATAAATTATTTATAAATTCAAAAAATAATACAGTTATTTCATTGTTTTGAGTTTTCACTTTTGTTGGCAGTCCTTATGCGTGCCTCAACTTTTTTTAAAAATATAGTAGTTTCGTCTTACCTGTCAAAAATTATTCAACCAAAAGTTTTGTTAACAAAATTGTACTTTAATCCAGTCTAAACTTTCTGGTTGACTTACTGATGATAGCGTTTTCGCACGGTCACCGCTACGGTTAAAAGGTGTTATAACGGTACTCAGGGCTGCTTGTTTAAGGAAAAAGTTGAAAGTGACGTACTGCAGGAACACCTGCGCCTGCGAGTTAATGAGATGAAAGATCGTGTAAATATTTAGTGAGGTTTTGTCAACAAGTACTTTGAAAGATTGATCACTTAATTTCACGGTTCGTTGGATGAGACTTATCAAGAGCATTCCATTTTTTACTGATGTTAAGTAGTCACTGTACTAAACCACTACCAACAGCGAAAGTATTGAAAAGATTTTGACTCAATAGTTGGTATGTTAAAACACCGCGTCGATCAACCCTGAGCTTTCAGGAAATAATCCTCCATATCATGGTGGCAGAGTATTGACTAGGCAAATCATGTGAATTCTGTATACAGAAACTTTCACCTCTCTATTAAGTGGCTTTTATATTGAAAAACGTGTATAAAGAAATAAACTTTAACACGTTGACTGACAGACGAATTTTCCATGGTTTGTCCGAGGCACCAACATGAACTTTTCATTATGCGATGCATAGAATGATGAAATATTGTTTCCAGCAATTAATATGAGTTATAAAATCATGTTTGAAGCATTTTTCGTGGCGGCGGTCATAGGCCCCACGGCGCTGTAGGCAATTGTTACGCTTGTCTTTTTTTTAACAATCAAACTTACCATATCATATACTAATAGAATTATTGAAGTTATAATTCTTTTGGCGCGTTATGGAAAAATGATGAGAGTAAATTTTTACGATGCGCACGCACACCGTCACGAAAAACCGACACCCTGAGGTTAGCTATAGTCAACATTTTATTTCTTTCTATATGTTGTTTGTATTTTTTTGTATTAAAACTGTGTTAGAGTCGTTTTTTCTACAAACGTAGAATAAGGCGAAAGATAAATTTTTTGAAAAGATTTTTATCTTCTTACGCCATAGAAATACTCTAACGCGTGTATATAAGTACACACACGCTTTTATTTTGTATGTTCTATATTGCATTAATTTCTTCAAACCATTGTAGTAAAAATAATATTATTGAAAAATTTATCAGTATCCATATTTACCCGCCCCCACGGCGCTGTAGCGAAGTCAAGTGCCGGTCACCGATAACCACCATGACAGTCAACGTGTTAAAAATTCTATGTAACGTTATACGTAATATTCTACGTTTAAAACTCTCTTTGCTACTACTGCATAAAAAAAACACATGTATTGACATATAAAAATCCAAGAAACAGTCTCGAAGTAACGCTCAAAACCGGCCGCAAAAACTCCCCAATATACACACGTGGTTATAGTTATGCGATAAACTTATGATTTTTCAAATTCAACCTTACCTGAATGACTTAAAGTTGTTTTTACAAGGACGCGGGCGACGCGAGACTATATGAAATGACTTCATAATCCAAAATTATGCACTCACTTTTGTGCGCCGTCTGTGAGACGTTAAGTGTGCATCTTAGGTTTTTGTATATCAATGTATGTACGCGGTAAAAAGAAAGAAGCATGCAATTCAATCTGAACTATCACGAAATAATATCTATTGTAAAAAAAAGTTACTTCCTAACGGAAATCTTAAAATCCCAAATAAAATCGGCTGAGTGCTTTAAGCGCTCGCCTTAGTAGTCCTGTAAAGCTGTTAAGAGCTTGCTAGGTTTATAACGTAGTAAGTTCGGGAAAAAAGGGAATCTTAATACATCTATCTCGCTTGCTCTTTTTTAGATTCAAGCAAGTGTGACTATCACTATTCATTGCCTTGCCATCGAGTTATATTTCCAACTTTGTGCTACAAACTAATTAACTGTTAGAAAAAAAGGGAATTATATAATTATTAGAATACTGTCATGACGTTTTTATACAGAAAGCACCGGCCCCTTATCAGGCTAGTTTCAAACTAGGGTTATCAATACAAAAAACATGACATTGAATAATTAGGGTTGCTACTTAACAAAAAATGTTGACCGTTTTGTTATTGTTGATATAAAATTTACACGAGACTCCGACTAAAACTCATAATTTAGAGGATTTTACAAACTAGCCAACTGGGACTGTAAAAATTATGTTGATAAATCTTGTGACCTTTATAGTGACACTGATATTTATCGCAAATAAACCGACAAGAAAAAATAATTCGATATTTCTTTCAAAGAAATATAAAAAATAACCCTAATCCGCAAATTTCCTTCTCTTATCTTCAAAGTATGAAGATACACAAAGATTACTGATTCAAAAACGATCTAAGATGTGCCCATAATAGTTCACTAAGGTATTATGACATTCGTAAGTATAGTACAAAATTATATAGGAGACGAACAAACATTAATTTGTCATCTGTATACATACAATAAATGTAAGTATAAAATCCAGCTTATAATCTTCTGCAAGTGACAATATACTCATCGTTTCTGAAACGTGATAAACCAAAAAAGATTCACTGCAACAGATTTACCTATGTACCTACCTACGTAGATCCCCACCTACATCAACACAACATGTTTTCCTTTACCACTCTCTCCTCTCAGATGTCATCTTAGCACTCATGCTTTCGTCCATCTCTTTCGCCTCCCAGCACTGAAATGCATACAGCATGACTGGTCTTATGATAGTTTTATATACCTTCTACTTGAGTTCCGAGGGCATCTGTTGGTCACAAGCTACGTGTATTTATCCTATTGCTCACGTCTATGTCTTATCTATGTCACCGCCGTTTTGGATCCATGAACCGAGATTCAGAAAATTAGAGCAAGCTGCTGAGAATACACCATTTATTAAAACTGGATGGACCAACGAAGTCGCAAAACAAATGTTCAGTTTTATGTTTTACTAATTTTCAAAGCAATATTCTCCACATTTTCTCGCTATTTTACCAACCTAGTCTGGACCTCGGCAGAACAATATCATCAGCAAAAACATACACTGTACTAGCATGTGTAATTTAAGATTTAGTTGAGTACATATACCGTACCACATCTCTACTTTGCAATTATCAGCAAACAAGTTGATTAACGGGAACTGCACCAAGATATCATTAAGACGTCGAAGTATTCGAATGAGAGGTTAGTTAAGATATACTACAGAACGACATGCCGGTGTACTAAATAATTCATGCTGACGTGCATAATTATCTGACGATCTTAAGAGGTAACTGTGATTGCATAGAACTTGTGTCTAAATTAGGTTTTTAATTTATACTTTCGTAATTACGCTTGCAAACGAGTTAAATTCTTACATACTAAACAAAAACTTTGTTTCGTATAAGAAGTGGTAGTAGCTGTATTATTTATAATAAACAAAACGTAAGAAGTCTTTATTTGTATTATCTGATCGGATTCTAAATGAGTGAAGATATTTCTATTTAACTACGAACTGCGACTACAAAGTTTGCTATTGTTATGTTGCAATGTTCATTGAACATCCAGCAGACTATACTTATTCTTAAAAAACTAAACCACTTTCGCTTCAAAGTTCAAACCTTCGGATGTTATCCCGAATATTTAAATTGATAGTATTCATCAAAAGCGATGATCCAAACGCGATAGATAAACGAAACCGTCTCACGGATGGAGATGATAACGCTCACAAACGCAAATTGTCAAGTTTAATGACGTCATTTTTCGTCAGCCACCGCCGCCGGTTTATCGGCTTATTAAAGCGAGACACCGCCATTAAATAAATATCGCATCATCTTCCCCGGGGAAGCCTTGAAAATGTTTTGTATATGTAATACATTTTCTTCGCTTTTTTTCTCTTCTAAGACTAAGTTATTCCACGTTTCCTTAGAGGCATGACTGTCTTAAACATCGCTTCTATTATTAGAACTATTAGACGAATACCTGATTTATTCATTTGTTAAATACATATAGTATAATCGTGTGCAAGGAGGCCTTGAAAACGTTTATGTCATACATTTTCTTTGCTTTTTCTAAGATTCAATTATCCCACGTTTCCTTAGAGGCATAATTGTGTTAACCATCGCTTTCATTATTAGGAGAAGTACCTGCTTTACTAATTTCTTGGCATTTTCAAAGTCGACTAGGATTTCAGTATTGCAATCATCAATAACTGCGGTTTTATATTGACTTAATCCATATTTGCGTCAGACTAGCGACGCGTAGCAACCTGTCTACATGCAAAATTGATATTTTGTATTGACCTCTCATATTTTTGATTAATTAATAAACTTTAGACCGATGCATGTAATTATTACTCCGACCGCCAATAGATATGTAAATTAGACTAATATTAATAATTTACAAATTATGATATTTAAATAATTCAGGTAATTTGCTTTAGTAATCAAAAAAGCACACCGCTATTCGGTTGTCTTGAGTTTTCACTTCTGTCAGCAGTCTTTATGACTGCCTAGACTGTTTTTGTTGAGCTGTGTAATACATTTCTAAATCATATATATTTGTTTTTATAGTAGCACGATAAAATGACTGCACTGTGCCTGATGGTAAGCACAGTACAATACAAAAACAATGCTGTCACGCCGACCTACGTAAAGCTGGATATGCACAGGCTGATCCCGAAACGCGACCCGCAGAAGCGAATCACTACGACGGGCTTTTTTCTTCATATATATGGTGGTTGCGACCCAGTCAGGCTGTAGAACCCTACAACCCCGCTTTCACCATTGCCTCGTTCGTTATTCAGCAGGGTGCACCACGTGCAGGTGAGGTTGGCTTGGATGTCTCAAGTCTTAGATGTTATTCGACACCCCTTACACCCCAAAATAGAAAATCAAAGATTTAGTTGTTTGCTGATATTTTTTATGTTGTATACATATCATCATAGTTTTGTACTATGTAGTTTATACTATTTTATAATTTTAAAAGATACATTTAGAAGACATAAATGTTTAAAATTTATATTTTGTGTAAAAAAACAAAATTACGAGACGAAAACAATTACAGCGTAATAAAAGCGTACAGACCCGTGGGTATACCTAGTTATTAGTAAATATGTGACTTCTCACTTTATACACAACTGGCAACTCTTCTTAAAAGCTCGCATGTAATACACATATCTGTAATAAGACATATAACTTCGAGTAACACTGCCTTCATTGTCAGCTGTCGCCAAGTATAAGATTCTTTAAGATGTAATATTAAAAAACTTTATAGTCATATCCAGTAATATAACTCCATAATTTTTTTTTATATTTAATGGCTGTTTGGACTGAAACCTTAAATCGGATTTTAATCTTTTAAATTAGAGTTATGACTGACGATTACAAGCATTTTTATACAGCTGAAATAAAATTAAAGCTGTTTCTATTTTCTTTATTAACGCAATTGAGAAAATAAAAACTAGATCAAAATTTTAAGTTCAAGTGGTTCGAAATCAGTTAAAATTCTACTCCTTGATTCATGATACTAAGAACAAGTATACGCAATATTTAACAAAATTATATAGTTTTAATAAATTCACTCGAACGCGTCAACGTCCTGAAGGTCACGCAGCTTATGGCAGTTGTGAGGAAATTGCCCATAAATCATCTCCGTCCCACTACGTCGTCATCTGTCTCTGCTTGTCGCGTGTCTGCGACATCCGATGTCCCCGGACTTATTACACACTGTTAAATTTCATACGAAATGTTTGAAACTTTATTTTTAGTATTTTTATATTCTTACAGTTAGTTATAAATTATCTATCGTTATTATACAGTTAGCCTTAAGAAATATATCCTCAAGGAAACCTGGTGCACGTGAATAGAAAAAGTTGAGGCAGTAAGGAACTGCCGACAAAAGTGAAAATGCAATGGAATGGAATTGCATGGACAATGGAATAACTGTGTTCTCTTCTCAGTTTATAAATTAATTATAGTGTAGATTATTTAAATTTCATAATTTGTATAGTACAATTATTAACTTTGATTAGATTGGTTTTCACATCGATTGGTACTCCGAATAATAGTTATATATATTTTTATACAGTTCATTAATTAATCAGGCATAGCATAGCATAGCATAGCATAGCTACACAGTCTCGATACGAAGTATCAATATTAGATGTACACAGGCCGCTATACTATGCAACGTTAATCTGACCCGAAACAATAAGTTTATCTCCTCACTCCTGCCAAAAAAATACCGCTCAACGCGCCTATAAAAGTGTTCTCTTCAAAAAATTGTATATAAACATATTATTTGCGGGGTGGTAGGGTTTTACAACCTGACTGGGTCGCAACCACCATGTATATGGCGAAAAAGCCCGTCATAGAGATTCGCTTCCGCGGGTCGCGTTTCGGGATCAGCCTGTGCATATCCAGCTTTTCGCAGGCCGGCACGACAGCGGCGACCGGCGATGTATAGTGTGTCACTCGGTGGTCGCCATTGTTTTTGAATTGTACTGTGCTTACCATCAGGTACAGTGCAGTCATTTTGCCGTGCTACTATAAAAAAATCTCTATTTTGTAAATTCAGGCGAAATTTACAAACTATTTCAATATGTATATACTCTGGAATCGTAAAAATACTTATTAAAACAAGGTATTACGAAAAAGATTCTTATGTTGAATAGAACTGGCTCCTAATTTATCCATTTCATTTTGCTTCTTTCTACGTGGAAGATTAGGCAACTCAGAACTTCGTCGCGATAGGAATATGGAATGTTAGATATATCCACTTGCCTATAAAGGTAAATAAGGACGTAGTTTCCTTTTAATGCAAATGATCATTTTTCCATTTATTTTCTGGCCAACAAGACACCTATTTCTGGGGAGACTATCAAAAAACCTAGATGTATGGTGCTTGCTAAATGAGGCATATTATGTCTTGCTTGCCTCCTTTTTCTTCGTCGTCTTTTCCAGGTTTTTAACCAAACGATGCTATTTACTGTGTACAAATTCTTCAGTCTGACAGATACGCTTCATATCCTTCTAGATATATTTGCTATAGCTTTGGACAGACATTTTCTCAATGCACGAGCAATAGATCTACGCATGACATGGTATTTTCTCAGGCTGGATAAGGGTATTAATTTTTGTAATAATCACTATCTCAAGTCTACCTCTTATAAATTCTTTACGCACGTTTAGTGAAACTCCACTCGCTGCACGTGAAATGCGCATTTCAGTGTTGAGAGTGTGTTCAGTGCGAAAGGATTTTATCATGACCGTATCATTCTTTTATAGGTGGTAGACCCACGCTAAAGCTATTACTGGTTATGGGTCGGCTCGCCCGGGGTACTTACTATACCCGACCCACAGAAAACCGACGTGAAGTAACAGTGTTTTCATTGTTGCGTTTGTTCGGTCAGTGAGAGCGCCGAAGACCCACCTCCTCTCTTCTGCCCCTTCATCCAAACATAGGCTGGCAGCGCACTTGCGACTCCCCTGGTGTTGCTAGTGTCTATGGACGGCGGTGATCACTTACCATCAGGTGACCCGCCTGTTCATTTGATATAAAATTAAATCAATATTTTCCACTGGATGTAAACTGTATTTATTATTATGTGCTTACCATATCACAATCTCCGTCCATATCGATATTCATATATGTCAAAAGAAACAAAAGAGAATAATACACCATAAAATATCAAAATCAAATTAGTTTTAATACAGAGCTCCTCGAAAAGCCAAGAGTCAATTAAAACGCCCCTTGAAAATGTTCAAAGTAAACGTTGTCCTCATGAAGCAGTTAAGTATTCATGACAATTAGCGCGACCCGGTAATTATTTACATCGGCCTAAAAGCCGTTTTGACTGACCTCCTCTATGTATAGTATTAACAAACCCTTTTACGTATACATTATCACTTTAATGGACAGATATTATGTTGGCCGTAACGATCTAGGAAAATTGAAGATATTATATACATACGCCACTTTCAAATTGTGTTTTTATTATCAAACAATTTTTAATAATGCCTAATGTAGACATTTGTGTGAAAATTTGCAATATCTTATTCAGATACATCACGGAAATAGCAGAAGATTTGTGACAGAAGTATTATAGACAACACTCTTCTTATGACGAATGTTATATAGACATAACAGTATAAGACATATTTTTAACAATATTCGGGATCAAACAGTTACATTATCTATATTTTATTGGAAGCGGTGATAGTTAAATTGTAATTATTGAATTTTAAAATATGCCTAGACTTTCGATAAAGTAATTGTCGTGACAATAGTACGGTGGTAGGAAATTTCCCAATACCTGACTAATACCACCCGTATGATGAAAATGTACCTCCACGTATCTATGTGTACATTACAGCAGTTTCACTTGGGAGCCAGTTTTATTTAAGCTTAGTGTATTACCATGATCATTAAATAAAAAAGGGACTCGAGACAGAGACAAATGAGATATATCTAGACTTGGTAGTCTTTACCATACAGAATTTATTACTTCTGAACTAACCAAACACTTATAACTTATTTTACGTATGACATATATTAGATAACCAACTTCTGCCCGCGACTTCGTCCGCGTGGAATAGATACTTTGGGCTAAAGCTAACTTCGTTTACGTAGAAGGTGAAAATACTTTTAAATAATACACACGTTAACCTTGATTTTGAAGCATTCCTCATTGTTGTTCCGCTTCTATTGGTCTTAGCATGATAATATATAGCGTTTCACGATAAACGAGCTACCACTTAAAGAATTTTTCAAATCGAACCAGTAGTACCTAAGAGTACCAAACAAACTTTTCAGCTATATTAGTATAGATTGATAACGTTTATTAAGCTTTGATGGAGTGTCGCAAGTTCAAGTCAATGAAGTGGGTCTTAATAGGTCTTTGGTTTGAACAGAACTAGACGTTGGTATATTTAATAAGATATGAAAGAATACGCAGAAGTAGAATCTATAATTGCAATTTTTAGTTTTTATTTAGGAATCAATCTTTTAGGTTATTACTGGCATTGTCGTGTAGATAAAAAAATTACAAGTGTCTTGTCATAATTTCAATGTTTTCACAAGATTTTTTTTTTATGTCATAGGTTGCAAACGAACATGTGTGTCACATGATGTTAAGTGATCACCACCGTCCATGGACACTGACAACACCAGAGGAGGCGTAAGTTCGTTGCCACCCTTTGAGGAGAAGGGTTAGGGGAGGGAGTGGGAGAGGAGAGAGGAGAGGGAAGGGGGGGTAGGCCTCCGGCGCTCTCACTAACCGAACGAAACGCAACAATGCAAGCACTGTTACTTCACGTCGGTTTTCTGTGAGAGGGTGATACTACCCCGAGCGAGCCGACCCATTCATGCTAAAACCAGTAATAGTTTCAGCGTGGCTCTACCACCATAGATGGTGGCCCCCTTATTAGAACTTTCCAGGGAGTTTTTATGGCATCTCGGAAATCATGCTCCGTGGTTATTATTTTCCATCCACTTCACTTTGAAATGCAATTATTTATTTTGAAATAGGTTGATATTAATTACATTATAGTAGTTACTATTAAAACCCTAGATAGAAATAGGTCTACACATTAAATCGTACAAAACATTTAATGAATAAAGAATAAACCACTTCATCACAATTCGTCTGGTGTACCGAAACTGTTTGTCAAGGCTAGCCACAGTCCGGTCTCCATTTACGGCATCTTAATGAATTAGCATAAACTTTTAGAAAAGCATTAGTAATAGATCAAATTGATACCGTCTGGCAATGGAACAAGATACCTAATAGGTGTCACCTTGTAGCTAAAGGTCTCTAGTATTGTTTGAAATTTTAGTTGTTCATTGTAAAATGTGTTTTGTAATTTTATTGTCAGTTTATATTGATATTATTTAGACTTATATTATTACTAGCAGTGCCCGCGACTTCGTCCACGTGAAATAATGTATTTGAGTAGCATTTTTAAAGACTCCCTAAATGTTACATCAGAATAGCTCTAATATTTTGTCTCTTGTCGCAAACTTATAAAACATCGACATAAACCTTACATGTTTCTATATAAACTTTCATCCCCTATTTCCTATTGTTATTTTATACACTTGCGGGTAAAACTTTTACTTACTTTGAATGTCATATTTGTTTATATCGAATCAACGGCCTAAAAAATAAGTTTCAAGCTTTTAGCTCCAAAAATAACGATAGTTTAATACAAGATTTCACACCCCCCCCCTCTTTCAACAACTTACATTCTTTTTTTCGCATTAAACATTATGTCCTTCCTCAGGCTCTAGACTATCTGCGTACCAAATTTCATTTCAATCAGTTCAGTAGTGTTGGCGTGAAAGCGCGAAGGACAGACTGACAGAGAGAGTTACTTTTGCATGTATAATATTAATAAGGATTATGAAACAAATAAGAGGTTATATATCACCATCGGTTCTCTGGCATGAACTCCCAGTGTTTCGGAACGAATGTAATTTACAACTTTCAAGAAGCGAGCCTATTCCTTTCTCAAAGGCCGGCAACACATCTTTGATTTCTCTCATGTCGTAGATATCCATGAACGGTGGTGAGCTCTTACCATTAGATGACCCGCATGTTCGTTTGCCATTAATAGTATTTTTTTTAAATAGTGCCAATCAGTAATTGTCCAACTGCTGGATCACAGGCCTCTTTATGATGGAAGATACAGTCTTATCACCACATATTGGTAATATTTGGCACATACGGTGGTACCAGTATATTTGTCAGATTAATATTTCCTCATCATGTTTTCTGTTTTCAGCAATATTTTTTTTTTATTGTAACACGGCTAAATCAATGCACTGTACCTGATGGTAAGCACAGTATAATCCAAAAACAATGGCGACCACCGAGTGACACACTATCCATCGCCAGTCGCCGCTGTCATGCTGGCCTGCAAAAAGCTGCATATGCACAGGCTGATTCCGAAACGCGACCCGCAGAAGCGAATTACTATGACGGGCTTTTTCGCCATATACATGGTGGTTGCGACCCAGTCAGGCTGTAGAACCCTTCCTCCCCGCTAGTTGTTCATTGTAAAATGTGTCTTGTAATTTTATAGTCAGTTTATATTGATATTATTTAGACTTATATTATTACTAGCAGTGCCCGCGACTTCGTCCGCGTGAAATAATGTATTTGAGTAGCATTTTTAATGACTCCGTAAATGTTACATCAGAATAGCTCTAATATTTTGTCTCTTGTCGCAAACTTATAAAACATCGACATAAACCTTACGTGTTTCTATATAAACTTTCATCCCCTATTTCCTATTGTTATTTTACATACTTGCGGGTAAAACTTTTACAAACTTTGAATGTCATATTTGTTTATATCGAATCAACGGCCTAAAAAATAAGTTTCAAGCTTTTAGCTCCAAAAATAACGATACTTTCATACAAGATTTCATCCCCCTTTCAACCCGTTACCACCCTTTTTTCGCATTAAAAATTAGCCTATGTTCTTTCTCAGGCTCTAGACTATCTGCGTACCAAATTTCATTTTAATCGATTCAGTAGTGTTGGCTTGAAAGCGTGACAGACAGACTGACAGAGAGAGTTATTATAATATTAATAAGGATTATGAAAAAAATAAGAGGTCACAATCAGTTCTCTGGCATGAACTCCCAACGACGGCGTTTCAGAACCAATGTAATTTACAACTTTCAAGAAGCGAAGCTATTCCTTTCTCAAACGGCGGCAACACATCTGTGGTTCCTCTCATGTCGTAGGTATCCATGACCGGTGGTGAGCTCTTACCATTAGATGACCCGCATGTTCGTTTGCCAATAATAGTATTTTTTTTAAATAGTGCCAGTCAGTAATTGTCCCACTGCTGGGTCACAGGCCTCTTTATGGTGGAAGATACAGTCTTAATCACCACATATTGGTAATATTTGGCACATACGGTGGTACCAGTATATTTGTCAGGTTAAGGTTTCCTCATTATGTTTTCCGTCTTCAGCAGCCAATATTATTATTATTTTTTTATTGTAGCACGGCAATATGACTGCACTGTATCTGATGGTAAGCACAGTACAATCCAAAAACAATGGCGACCACCGAGTGACACACTATCCACCGCCGCTCGCCGCTGTCATGCCGGCCTGCAAAAAGCTGGATATGCACAGGCTGATCCCGAAACGCGACCCACAGAAGCGAATTACGATGGAGTTCTCGCGAACAAAAGTTTATAAAAATACGAAACGTTGTTTTTGAGTTCAAACCAGAGACATAGGTGGAATAAATTGATATAATATTCTTGATCACTTCCTTTTATAATAGATAATCATCACAAAATTAAAAAAAAAAAAGATCTTTGCGTGTTTAACTGTGTACGCGCGGAGAAAGTGATAAAATTCGACACCCCTTACACTCCAAATTTCAAATTAACAATTTCAATTAGTAAATGTACGCAAATTCTGGAAAATTCATTGAAATACTCGAATTGATGATATTACGGTGGTCAAAACATTTAACCTGGCGATGGCTTTAACGAAATTATGTCAAAGCGCATAATTCTTGTATAATATATCTATTATTCTTGATAAATTTTCAAAATCTCTAAGTGATTAAGCATAGTAACACATTATTATCTAGATATAATTCATAGGTATAGTTTAGAAGCCATGCATGCTGGTAATTTTGAGAATCGTGTTCAATAACCTTATTTTTTTTTATAAAAAATATCATTGGATGTCAATTTTTATACTGTTAGACGGGTAATAAATTCAATTTTGATTTTGAGCTATGGTATAATACTTTCTTTTTATTAGACACGTTTGACAGCTAAAGTACAGTACTAGTAAAGTAAAGTAATTTCAAAAACCTATGTATTATTATTATCTGGCGGTTTAACAAAACAGCCAAATAAAGAAATATCACGACAAGAATTCTTTTCTCGATTACTTGATACGTGGGAACAGATGCACTATCAAAGCGATACGTGCTTCGTTCATTTTACGGTATGCGGTAGCTTTATAAATTGCGCTATTGTGAAGGCGGTAAGGTCATAAAACATGACAATACGATATAGTCGAAATATACGAGCACAGTATAACAAAAACTACACTTATTAGCCTTTGTCTGAAATCAGTTTTTTAATTCCAATAACTCAGCATAATAACAGAAAAATTACTCAAAATAAGGTTCATAAAAATTGTCGCCGACTTTATGTATGTAACAAATAAAATATAAATATTTGTTGTTTGTGTGGACTATTTACCAAAACGACTAGGCCTATTTTGACGAAACTATTACAAGTAGATAGAAGACTTTTCAGAGTATGATATAGACTACATATCATTACACTCTGCCTTGGGGATGATAAATAATGATAAATTTTAACAGAGACATCATAAAACTGGTGAAATATAAAAATACTGGAGACATAATTAATCGAAATAATTCACGCGTTTTATGAAAAAGAGAACTTTTCACAAAAACGAAGAGGAATGACCAGCTAGTACGTAATAGACTTAAAAAAATACAATTTTCAAATCAGTTTTACGACTCATAGCGATTTAACTGTAAATTGCTTTAAAAAACAGATTTCAAGTATGAATAATGCCTTGTATAAAATTTATATACAGTTATTATATTCACAATATATTCTACATTATTTTTATATTTAAATTAGTATTGTAATTCAACGAAATAAACTGATTTATACGGGGGAATGGTATCAAACGATAATTTTGATAATAGTCATTGTACTTCTTCATACAGATCTTATTTAAAAAATGAAAATAAATATTCCGTATATAATTTCTCGGAAATGAAACACATAATTCTCAGGTGACATTTGCAAAATCCTCTTTTCTCAGCTAGGCACTTGACACTTGGGATTTGATGCACTATCAAAATGGTACGTGCTCCATTCCTGTGACGGTAAGCGGTAACTTTCATAATGAATCGCGAGTATGTGACAGCACTGCGGTCGCTATAACGGTTGAATATGAAATTATGAATTATTTTCTGATGTCACTACGACATGAACATGTTCCAGTCAAGAAATTTGAAAATTTCATAGTTATGCCCGCGGCTCCTTTTACACGTATTTTATATTTACTAATTTTATAAGCTATTAGTTTTGGAGTTCAGTTAATTACATAGATATAATTAAAATTGATTGTTAATTTAGTGATAAAAGAAAGTTAAGTTTAGTGAGTTACTTCTTTACGATTACTAAATGTATTATTAATATTTTTATAGCATATCAGGTACAGCATGTCATATACTCATATATCTTTCCTTCGGAAAGAAGCCTATGGCCCTGCAGTGGGTCTCTTACAGGCTGGTCATACTGTAAGTCTACAAAAATTAAGGATTTTTTTAAATTATTATTACTTTCGTATGGATTCTACAATTATGGACAATTCTTTGTTCTTTAGTTTATCGATGGAGTTCTCGCGAACAAAAGTTTATAAAAATACGAAACGTTGTTTTTGAGTTCAAACCAGAGACATAGGTGGAATAAATTGATATAATATTCTTGATCACTTCCTTTTATAATAGATAATCATCACAAAATTAAAAAAAAAAAAGATCTTTGCGTGTTTAAATTGATATAATGTTCTTGATCACTCCCTTTTATAATAGATAATCATCACAAAATTAAAAAAAAAAAGATCTTTGCGTGTTTAAATGTGTACGCGCGGAGAAAGTGATAAAATACTATACATGTATGTCGAGGCGTGCATGTATTTAATTAAATAAATACTTATATAATAAATATAACTCTAACACAAAATTAAGAATTTGTAAGCTAACATACATGTTAGACGGATACATTATTATCTGAAAGAAAGTTTTATTATTATTACAATCAGCTGCAAGGAGGCTTGCAAACATGTTACATATGCCATCACAACAGCGGATGGGATGTCAATCACACGGTGGTCGCAGTTGGTTTTGGACTACATTGTGCTTAGCTACGAACGCAATGCTATCACTATGTCTTTGGAAAGTTCGTACCGTTGAAGCTAGAGCCTTGTCCACTTTCTTACTTATCCTCTATTTTCTCATACAAACAAAATAATAGGGGTCCGCCATTGTGCGTGCATCACTAAAAACTACTATTTTATTTTACATCTCAAACGCTTGCTTTTTATACTGTTAGACGGGTGATAAATTCAATTTTGATTTCGAGCTATGGTATAATACTTGCTTTTTATTAGACACGTTTGACAGCTTTACAGTACTAGTAAAGTACTAGTAAAGTAATTTCAAAAACCTATGTATTATGTAACCAGCGTCCGGGACACCGGATAACCCGAATAACCTTTTGAGTGATCAATGACTTTAAGAACAACCATGCAACATATGTATTTTAATTAGTAATGTACCAGTCTTTCACCGGTAATATATATGTTTATCGAGAAATCTAAGCAACACATATATAAATATTACGTAAGGTTACCGCCATGTAAACCGGTAGGTAACATAGTTAATTTAAAATACTAATAAATATTCTATAAAGTAACCCCTGATCAAGTTCTGACTCACGTCTATTAAAAACAAGTCCTAGACGCGTAGGTATATAGAAAATATTTCCATATCGGCAGCTTGGTTCGATCAACTTTTTCCCTATAATCTAGATTTTAGACTTATATTATTACTAGCAGTGCCCGCGACTTCGTCCGCGTGAAATAATGTATTTGAGTAGCATTTTTAATGACTCCGTAAATGTTACATCAGAATAGCTCTAATATTTTGTCTCTTGTCGCAAACTTATAAAACATCGACATAAACCTTACGTGTTTCTATATAAACTTTCATCCCCTATTTCCTATTGTTATTTTACATACTTGCGGGTAAAACTTTTACAAACTTTGAATGTCATATTTGTTTATATCGAATCAACGGCCTAAAAAATAAGTTTCAAGCTTTTAGCTCCAAAAATAACGATACTTTCATACAAGATTTCATCCCCCTTTCAACCCGTTACCACCCTTTTTTCGCATTAAAAATTAGCCTATGTTCTTTCTCAGGCTCTAGACTATCTGCGTACCAAATTTCATTTTAATCGATTCAGTAGTGTTGGCTTGAAAGCGTGACAGACAGACTGACAGAGAGAGTTATTATAATATTAATAAGGATTATGAAAAAAATAAGAGGTCACAATCAGTTCTCTGGCATGAACTCCCAACGACGGCGTTTCAGAACCAATGTAATTTACAACTTTCAAGAAGCGAAGCTATTCCTTTCTCAAACGGCGGCAACACATCTGTGGTTCCTCTCATGTCGTAGGTATCCATGACCGGTGGTGAGCTCTTACCATTAGATGACCCGCATGTTCGTTTGCCAATAATAGTATTTTTTTTAAATAGTGCCAGTCAGTAATTGTCCCACTGCTGGGTCACAGGCCTCTTTATGGTGGAAGATACAGTCTTAATCACCACATATTGGTAATATTTGGCACATACGGTGGTACCAGTATATTTGTCAGGTTAAGGTTTCCTCATTATGTTTTCCGTCTTCAGCAGCCAATATTATTATTATTTTTTTATTGTAGCACGGCAATATGACTGCACTGTATCTGATGGTAAGCACAGTACAATCCAAAAACAATGGCGACCACCGAGTGACACACTATCCACCGCCGCTCGCCGCTGTCATGCCGGCCTGCAAAAAGCTGGATATGCACAGGCTGATCCCGAAACGCGACCCACAGAAGCGAATTACTATGACAGCCTTTTTCGCCATATACATGGTGGTTGCGACCCAATCAGGCTGTAGAACCCTACCACCCCGCTATCGCCATTGCCTCTTTCGTTATTCAGCCGGGTGCACCACTCGCAGGTGAGGTTGGCTTGAGTGTCTCAAATCTTAAATGTTATGCGACACCCCTTACATTCCAAATTTCAAATTAACAATTTCAATTAGTAAATGTACGCAAATTCTGGAAAATTAATTGAAATACTCGAATTGATGATATTACGGTGGTCAAAACATTTAACCTGGCGATGGCTTTAACGAAATTATGTCAAAGCGCATAATTCTTGTATAATATATCTATTATTCTTGATAAATTTTCAAAATCTCTAAGTGATTAAGCATAGTAACACATTATTATCTAGATATAATTCATAGGTATAGTTTAGAAGCCATGCATGCTGGTAATTTTGAGAATCGTGTTCAATAACCTTATTTTTTTTTATAAAAAATATCATTGGATGTCACTTTTTATACTGTTAGACGGGTGATAAATTCAATTTTGATTTCGAGCTATGGTATAATACTTGCTTTTTATTAGACACGTTTGACAGCTTTACAGTACTAGTAAAGTACTAGTAAAGTAATTTCAAAAACCTATGTATTATTATTATCTCGCGGTTTAACAAAACAGCCAAATAAAGAAATATCACGACAAGAATTCTTTTCTCGATTACTTGATACGTGGGAACAGATGCACTATCAAAGCGATACGTGCTTCGTTCATTTTACGGTATGCGGTAGCTTTATAAATTGCGCTATTGTGAAGGCGGTAAGGTCATAAAACATGACAATACGATATAGTCGAAATATACGAGCACAGTATAACAAAAACTACAATTATTAGCCTTTGTCTGAAATCAGTTTTTTAATTCCAATAACTCAGCATAATAACAGAAAAATTACTCAAAATAAGGTTCATAAAAATTGTCGCCGACTTTATGTATGTAACAAATAAAATATAAATATTTGTTGTTTGTGTGGACTATTTACCAAAACGACTAGGCCTATTTTGACGAAACTATTACAAGTAGATAGAAGACTTTTCAGAGTATGATATAGACTACATATCATTACACTCTGCCTTGGGGATGATAAATAATGATAAATTTTAACAGAGACATCATAAAACTGGTGAAATATAAAAATACTGGAGACATAATTAATCGAAATAATTCACGCGTTTTATGAAAAAGAGAACTTTTCACAAAAACGAAGAGGAATGACCAGCTAGTACGTAATAGACTTAAAAAAATACAATTTTCAAATCAGTTTTACGACTCATAGCGATTTAACTGTAAATTGCTTTAAAAAACAGATTTCAAGTATGAATAATGCCTTGTATAAAATTTATATACAGTTATTATATTCACAATATATTCTACATTATTTTTATATTTAAATTAGTATTGTAATTCAACGAAATAAACTGATTTATACGGGGGAATGGTATCAAACGATAATTTTGATAATAGTCATTGTACTTCTTCATACAGATCTTATTTAAAAAATGAAAATAAATATTCCGTATATAATTTCTCGGAAATGAAACACATAATTCTCAGGTGACATTTGCAAAATCCTCTTTTCTCAGCTAGGCACTTGACACTTGGGATTTGATGCACTATCAAAATGGTACGTGCTCCATTCCTGTGACGGTAAGCGGTAACTTTCATAATGAATCGCGAGTATGTGACAGCACTGCGGTCGCTATAACGGTTGAATATGAAATTATGAATTATTTTCTGATGTCACTACGACATGAACATGTTCCAGTCAAGAAATTTGAAAATTTTATAGTTATGCCCGCGGCTCCTTTTACACGTATTTTATATATACTAATTTTATAAGCTATTAGTTTTGGAGTTCAGTTAATTACATAGATATAATTAAAATCGATTGTTAATTTTAGTGATAAAAGAAAGTTAAGTTTAGTGAGTTACTTCTTTACGATTACTAAATGTATTATTAATATTTTTATAGCATATCAGGTACAGCATGTCATATACTGCATACTTTCCTTCGGAAAGAAGCATATAGCCCTGCAGTGGGTCTCTTACAGGCTGGTCATGATGTACTGTAAGTCTACAAAAATTAAGGATTTTTTTTTATTATTATTACTTTCGTATGGATTCTAAAATTATGGACAATTCTTTGTTCTTTAGTTTATCAATTGAGTTCTCGCGAAAAAAAGTTTGTAAAAATATGAAAAGTTGTTTTTGAGTTCAAACCAGACACATAGGTGGAATAAATTGATATAATGTTCTTGATCACTCCCTTTTATAATAGATAATCATCACAAAATTAAAAAAACACTTTACCTTGGGGACTAAGTAGTAATGATAAATTTTAACGGAGACATCATAACACTGGTGAAATATAAAAATACTAGAGACATAATTAAACGAAATAATTCACGCGTTTTATGAAAAAGAAAACTTTTCACGAAAACGAAGAGGAATGACCAGCTAGTATGTAATAGACTTAAAAAAATACAACTTTCAAATCAGTTTTACGACTCATAGCGGTTTTACTGTAAATTGTTTTAAAAAACATTTCAAGTATGAATAATGCCTTGTATAAAATTTATATACACAGCTATTATATTCACAAGATATTCTACATTATTTTTATACTTAAATAATTATTGTAATTCAACGAAATAAACTGATTTATACGGGAGAATGGTATCAAACGATAATTTTGATAATAGTCATTGTACTTCTTCATACAGATCTTATTTAAAAAATGAAAATAAATATTCCGTATATAATTTCTCGGAAATGAAACACATAATTCTCAGGTGACATTTGCAAAATCCTCTTTTCTCAGCTAGGCACTTGACCCTTGGGATTTGATGCACTATCAAAATGGTACGTGCTCCATTCCTGTGACGGTAAGCGGTAACTTTCATAATGAATCGCGAGTATGTGACAGCACTGCGGTCGCTATAACGGTTGAATATGAAATTATGAATTATTTTCTGATGTCACTACGACATGAACATGTTCCAGTCAAGAAATTTGAAAATTTTATAGTTATGCCCATATAGGGTTATTAAAGTTTTAACAAACTACGATTTTATATGGGTTTTTTATTTTATATAAAACTAACTTCTACCCGCGACTTCGTTCGCGTGGAATAGTTACTTAGGGCTAACGCTAACACGCCGTTCTCAAAAGCTCTCAACATGTAAAAATACCCTGATTTTGAAATATTATTCAATGGTGTTTCGCTCTTATTAGTCTTAGCGTCATGACATATAGCCTATATGTGCATATGCATATAGCATATAGCCTTTCTCGATAAATGAGCTATATAACACTTGAAGAATTATTCAAATCGGATCAGTAGTTCCTGAGATTAGCCCGTTCAAGCAAACAAACTCTTCAGCTTTATAATATTAAAGTATAGACATTCTGTTAATATAATAAATGACACAGACGAAATCGTGGGTAACAGCTGTTAAATAATATTATAAATTCTTATTAAATTGACGAAACTATTACAAGTAGATAGAAGACTTTTCAGAGTATGATATAGACTACATATCATTACACTCTGCCTTGGGGATGATAAATAATGATAAATTTTAACAGAGACATCATAAAACTGGTGAAATATAAAAATACTGGAGACATAATTAATCGAAATAATTCACGCGTTTTATGAAAAAGAAAACTTTTCACGAAAACGAAGAGGAATGACCAGCTAGTATGTAATAGACTTAAAAAAATACAACTTTCAAATCAGTTTTACGACTCATAGCGGTTTTACTGTAAATTGTTTTAAAAAACATTTCAAGTATGAATAATGCCTTGTATAAAATTTATATACACAGCTATTATATTCACAAGATATTCTACATTATTTTTATACTTAAATAATTATTGTAATTCAACGAAATAAACTGATTTATACGGGAGAATGGTATCAAACGATAATTTTGATAATAGTCATTGTACTTCTTCATACAGATCTTATTTAAAAAATGAAAATAAATATTCCGTATATAATTTCTCGGAAATGAAACACATAATTCTCAGGTGACATTTGCAAAATCCTCTTTTCTCAGCTAGGCACTTGACACTTGGGATTTGATGCACTATCAAAATGGTACGTGCTCCATTCCTGTGACGGTAAGCGGTAACTTTCATAATGAATCGCGAGTATGTGACAGCACTGCGGTCGCTATAACGGTTGAATATGAAATTATGAATTCTTTTCTGATGTCACTACGACATGAACATGTTCCAGTCAAGAAATTTGAAAATTTTATAGTTATGCCCGCGGCTCCTTTTACACGTATTTTATATATACTAATTTTATAAGCTATTAGTTTTGGAGTTCAGTTAATTACATAGATATAATTAAAATTGATTGTTAATTTAGTGATAAAAGAAAGTTAAGTTTAGTGAGTTACTTCTTTACGATTACTAAATGTATTATTAATATTTTTATAGCATATCAGGTACAGCATGTCATATACTCATATATCTTTCCTTCGGAAAGAAGCCTATGGCCCTGCAGTGGGTCTCTTACAGGCTGGTCATACTGTAAGTCTACAAAAATTAAGGATTTTTTTAAATTATTATTACTTTCGTATGGATTCTACAATTATGGACAATTCTTTGTTCTTTAGTTTATCGATGGAGTTCTCGCGAACAAAAGTTTATAAAAATACGAAACGTTGTTTTTGAGTTCAAACCAGAGACATAGGTGGAATAAATTGATATAATATTCTTGATCACTTCCTTTTATAATAGATAATCATCACAAAATTAAAAAAAAAAAAGATCTTTGCGTGTTTAACTGTGTACGCGCGGAGAAAGTGATAAAATACTATACATGTATGTCGAGGCGTGCATGTATTTAATTAAATAAATACTTATATAATAAATATAACTCTAACACAAAATTAAGAATTTGTAAGCTAACATACATGTTAGACGGATACATTATTATCTGAAAGAAAGTTTTATTATTATTACAATCAGCTGCAAGGAGGCTTGCAAACATGTTACATATGCCATCACAACAGCGGATGGGATGTCAATCACACGGTGGTCGCAGTTGGTTTTGGACTACATTGTGCTTAGCTACGAACGCAATGCTATCACTATGTCTTTGGAAAGTTCGTACCGTTGAAGCTAGAGCCTTGTCCACTTTCTTACTTATCCTCTATTTTCTCATACAAACAAAATAATAGGGGTCCGCCATTGTGCGTGCATCACTAAAAACTACTATTTTATTTTACATCTCAAACGCTTGGCGCTTATCTAAAAAAATATCGCGATATCTTTAATTAATATAGGGTTATTAAAGTTTTAACAAACTACGATTTTATATGGGTTTTTTATTTTATATAAAACTAACTTCTACCCGCGACTTCGTTCGCGTGGAATAGTTACTTAGGGCTAACGCTAACACGCCGTTCTCAAAAGCTCTCAACATGTAAAAATACCCTGATTTTGAAATATTATTCAATGGTGTTTCGCTCTTATTAGTCTTAGCGTCATGACATATAGCCTATATGTGCATATGCATATAGCATATAGCCTTTCTCGATAAATGAGCTATATAACACTTGAAGAATTATTCAAATCGGATCAGTAGTTCCTGAGATTAGCCCGTTCAAGCAAACAAACTCTTCAGCTTTATAATATTAAAGTATAGACATTCTGTTAATATAATAAATGACACAGACGAAATCGTGGGTAACAGCTGTTAAATAATATTATAAATTCTTATTAAAAAAATCAATGAATTTTAAATAAACCAACGAAAGGAGACGTAAACAAGATTTAGTAATGAATATTATATTACTACGCATTTCAACCGTAGCTATTTAATTCGAACGGCACGCGAAGACAAACTTTCGGTTATATTTCATAATATTATGATTATAATTCCACTGTAACTGACAGGTTTTTATTAACGATGATCACGTAAAATATTTATTGTAAATATTACTTTAGAAAATTGCATTTGTGTTATTATAAATTTGCTATTATCTGTGTAAAGGCGAAGATAAAACATTTTAGTATATTTTTCTCCCTTGTTTGACAACTGATGTATATTGTCTAATTTATATACACAGCTATTATATTCACAAGATATTCTACATTATTTTTATACTTAAATAATTATTGTAATTCAACGAAATAAACTGATTTATACGGGAGAATGGTATCAAACGATAATTTTGATAATAGTCATTGTACTTCTTCATACAGATCTTATTTAAAAAATGAAAATAAATATTCCGTATATAATTTCTCGGAAATGAAACACATAATTCTCAGGTGACATTTGCAAAATCCTCTTTTCTCAGCTAGGCACTTGACCCTTGGGATTTGATGCACTATCAAAATGGTACGTGCTCCATTCCTGTGACGGTAAGCGGTAACTTTCATAATGAATCGCGAGTATGTGACAGCACTGCGGTCGCTATAACGGTTGAATATGAAATTATGAATTCTTTTCTGATGTCACTACGACATGAACATGTTCCAGTCAAGAAATTTGAAAATTTTATAGTTATGCCCGCGGCTCCTTTTACACGTATTTTATATATACTAATTTTATAAGCTATTAGTTTTGGAGTTCAGTTAATTACATAGATATAATTAAAATCGATTGTTAATTTTAGTGATAAAAGAAAGTTAAGTTTAGTGAGTTACTTCTTTACGATTACTAAATGTATTATTAATATTTTTATAGCATATCAGGTACAGCATGTCATATACTCTTAAAATCGATTGTTAATTTTAGTGATAAAAGAAAGTTAAGTTTAGTGAGTTACTTCTTTACGATTACTAAATGTATTATTAATATTTTTATAGCATATCAGGTACAGCATGTCATATACTCATATATCTTTCCTTCGGAAAGAAGCCTATGGCCCTGCAGTGGGTCTCTTACAGGCTGGTCATACTGTAAGTCTACAAAAATTAAGGATTTTTTTAAATTATTATTACTTTCGTATGGATTCTACAATTATGGACAATTCTTTGTTCTTTAGTTTATCGATGGAGTTCTCGCGAACAAAAGTTTATAAAAATACGAAACGTTGTTTTTGAGTTCAAACCAGAGACATAGGTGGAATAAATTGATATAATATTCTTGATCACTTCCTTTTATAATAGATAATCATCACAAAATTAAAAAAAAAAAAGATCTTTGCGTGTTTAACTGTGTACGCGCGGAGAAAGTGATAAAATACTATACATGTATGTCGAGGCGTGCATGTATTTAATTAAATAAATACTTATATAATAAATATAACTCTAACACAAAATTAAGAATTTGTAAGCTAACATACATGTTAGACGGATACATTATTATCTGAAAGAAAGTTTTATTATTATTACAATCAGCTGCAAGGAGGCTTGCAAACATGTTACATATGCCATCACAACAGCGGATGGGATGTCAATCACATGATGGTCGCAGTTTGTTTTGGATTACATTGTGCTTACCTACGAACGCAATGCTATCACTATGCCTTTGGAATGTACGTACCGTTGAAGCTAAAGCCTTGTCCACTTTCTTACTTATCCTCTATTTTCTCATACAAACAAAATAATAGGGGTCCGCCATTGTGCGTGCATCACTAAAAACTACTATTTTATTTTACATCTCAAACGCTTGGCGCTTATCTAAAAAAATATCGCGATATCTTTAATTAATATAGGGTTATTAAAGTTTTAACAAACTACGATTTTATATGGGTTTTTTATTTTATATAAAACTAACTTCTACCCGCGACTTCGTTCGCGTGGAATAGTTACTTAGGGCTAACGCTAACACGCCGTTCTCAAAAGCTCTCAACATGTAAAAATACCCTGATTTTGAAATATTATTCAATGGTGTTTCGCTCTTATTAGTCTTAGCGTCATGACATATAGCCTATATGTGCATATGCATATAGCATATAGCCTTTCTCGATAAATGAGCTATATAACACTTGAAGAATTATTCAAATCGGATCAGTAGTTCCTGAGATTAGCCCGTTCAAGCAAACAAACTCTTCAGCTTTATAATATTAAAGTATAGACATTCTGTTAATATAATAAATGACACAGACGAAATCGTGGGTAACAGCTGTTAAATAATATTATAAATTCTTATTAAAAAAATCAATGAATTTTAAATAAACCAACGAAAGGAGACGTAAACAAGATTTAGTAATGAATATTATATTACTACGCATTTCAACCGTAGCTATTTAATTCGAACGGCACGCGAAGACAAACTTTCGGTTATATTTCATAATATTATGATTATAATTCCACTGTAACTGACAGGTTTTTATTAACGATGATCACGTAAAATATTTATTGTAAATATTACTTTAGAAAATTGCATTTGTGTTATTATAAATTTGCTATTATCTGTGTAAAGGCGAAGATAAAACATTTTAGTATATTTTTCTCCCTTGTTTGACAACTGATGTATATTGTCTTGTTTAGTACTAAAATTTAGAAACATTTACT
Source organism: Antheraea pernyi (assembly GCA_015888305.1). Classification (NCBI taxonomy): domain Eukaryota; kingdom Metazoa; phylum Arthropoda; class Insecta; order Lepidoptera; family Saturniidae; genus Antheraea; species Antheraea pernyi. The sequence goes on from MU160002.1 coordinate 36,590, forward strand.
TTTACTTACCATTGATGATATACTTACCATTGATAGCTTATTTTATAACTTCTGTTCATCATACTTCATGTTCCTTACAAATACAATAAATAATATTAGTACAATAGTCAATACGAATAATATTACCTATGTATTAGAACGTGAACCAAGTTCATCATACTTCATGTTCCTTACAAATACAATAAATAATATTAGTACAATAGTCAATACGAATAATATTACCTATGTATTAGAACGTGAACCAAAGTATGTAGTTATTATTATGGTAGGGTTTACACTACTGGACGGCCACTAACGTTTTTAACTCTATATACTATACATCTATACGTATAATAAAAATGAACCGTCTGTATGTAATATCAAAATAACATTTTTTTAATGATTGGATATAAAAGTATACACGCGACTGTTAACAAAAATGCAATTTTTAAAACTTTTGTCGGTCTGTCTGTCTGTTTGTTTTCGGGTAATTTCCGAAACAGCTGGACCGATTGCAACGGGAATCTCACTGGGACGCATCTAAAACTACAGCGGATTAGTTAGGCTACTCTTATTCAGACTAGCTATTATCTGCGGCTTCATCTGCAGTGCTATCTCCAAAACGGTTAACCCAATTTCCACGGAACTTTCACTGGCAGATAGCTGACCTTATAAAAAGTAATTCAGACCGTTTTAATTTATACCAAATGTTAACCGTGGCTTCACCCGTAGTGCTATCTCCAAAACGGTTAGACTGATCTTCCCGAAACTTTTACTGCCAGATAAAATTTCAATATCTATTCTATACATATAATAAAAATGAAGTGTCTGTATGTAATATCAAAATAATTTTTTTTGACTGATTGGGTATGAAAGTATACAGACTTCTGATAACAAAAATGCAATTTTTAAAATTTTTGTCGGTTTGTATGTCTGTCTGTCTGTTTGTTCCGGCTAATCACCGTACCCACTGAACTGATTTTGGTAGGAATCTCACTAGCTGAAATTACAGCGGGTTACTTAGGCTACTCTAAATTAGACTAACTATTAACCGCGGCTTCGTCTGCAATACTATCTCCAAAATGGTTGGACCGATTTTCACGGAAATTTCACCAGCAATTAGCAGATATCATAGCAAGTAATTTAGTCTATTTTAATTTAAACTAGCTGTTAACCGTGGCTTCACCCATAATACTATCTCCAAAACGGTTAGGTTAGGTTAGGTTACGAAACTTGCACGATATATATCTGATCTTATAAAAAGTAATTCAAGTAATTTTAGTTTATACTAGTTGTTCACCTGTAATGCTATCTCCAAAATGGTTCGACCAATCTTCACGAAACGTTCACTGGCAAATAGCTGACCTTAAAAAAAGTAATTCTGGTACTTTTTCTTTATACTAGCTGTTACCCGTGGTTTCGCCCGCAATGCTATCTCCAAAACGGTTAGACCGGTTTTCACGAAACTTTCACTGGCAGATAGCCGACTTTACAAAAAGTAATTTAGGCAATTTTAGTTTATACTAGTCATTAACGGGACTTACACTGATAGATAGCGAGCCTTATAAAAAGTAATTGACCTTATTCTATTTTAGACTAACTCTTACCCGCGCCTTTGTCTGCATAAATTTAGCAAGATTTCAAGTCATTCTTTATTTTTAATAAGAGTAATAATTATCAGCTTATTGTTTACAATTCGACATTATAATTATTTATAACTTTAATGATATTACCTCTATATCCTATAATATCTCTATAATCTATATCCTAATAGGATCTTAGATTATAAACGTATTAAGTAAAGAGTTTCATAATTCAATTTCTTGCGGAACCGGCAAGCGTTTATTTTTTGTGTAGTCACAGAAACTTAATTATAATGGCAATGTATATTAAATGTAATGTTATTCAATTTAAATTTAATTTAAATTTTAAGTTATTGTCTCATTCGTTCCTTATACAGTGTAAGTGAGCACTGCGGTAGTTATATTGTGGGTTAAGGTTCCAAGTATGTTGCTGATGACAAGCATCATTTGGCACATTGTTAGTATTTATTTATCTAATGTACATGTTACATGTTACTGTAAGTGGCGTGCATGTCGTTGTTATAATTGTTTTTAAAGAGCATTTCTATAATTGTACATATTCTCACAATTTTATAATTCTTTAATAATATTTAAAAAAAAACGCGCACGGAGCTGCGGGTACAGCTAGTCTATACTAATATTATAAAGCTTAGGAAGTACTGCTCCATTTTGAAAAATTATTTCTGTGTTATATATATCGAAGAAGGCTATATCTATATATCATCACGCTAAGACTAATAGGAGCGGAGCACAAATAAAGAGTGTTGCAAAATCGGGGTTAACGAACTTATTATTTAAAAATATTTTTACCTTCTAAGTAAACGAAGTCGCGAGTTAAATTTAGCGTTAGCCCAAAGTAAATATTCCACGCTGACAAAGACGTGACAGGAGCTAGTAATAATATAAATATATAAATATGAAAACACAATTCACAAGTGGCCATTCTAATTCTGAACTAAGCATAGCTCGTTTCATAATAACAGCTGATATCTTGTCTGTTAATATTAAAATACGAGACTTGTAACGATGAATGAATGTTTGTGACTTGTTGCGCCAAACCAACGAACGGATTTGATGAAACTTTACTGTAATAGAACTTACAAATCAAAATAACATGTATACATAATAACATTATTTTAAATTAACCTAAATATAAAGATAAGTCTCAAGTAAGTTCGAAAAAATCATTAAAAAACAAATTCAGACGAAATCGCAGGCTAACTTACAAATCGAAATATCATTTATTTAATTTAGGCCCTAAGAAGGCGCTTATGAACGTCAAAGCAACCACCGGTTCGGAAAACAAACTAGTCATCGAGAAGAACCGGCAAAAACCCGATCTGGTTTCTCTCTACATGTTATATATTTTTATAAAACATAAATATATACATTTGTTATTAGTGGATACACAGAGAGGGGCGTCATTTCCAGACGTCACAATCGTTTACATATTGATCCACCCTATAATATATAATATAATAGCCCATAATAGCCTTTAGATATTAAAATCCGCGTGACATGGATCGTAAACTCACTAACCGTCAAATCGGTAATGTGTTTTGGGACTTTGTTATAAAACCAAACACTATTACCTAAAAAACTGTTTTTGGACTTAGTAATCCTAAAGCATGGAATGACCAATTTGTTGCTGTTTCTAGTATTTAAATTATGTTGGTCTTTTACTAGATCCAACATATCTAAGTTTTTGCGGACATAAATGAAATTATCAAGAATATATTGGGAGGGTAGAGTTAAGATACCGAATTCCTGAAATTTAGTCTTTAATGATTCGCGATGCCTCATAGTATAAATTCCTCATATAGATATTAAATACACAGGCACGGCGCTGATAATTATTCTTATCCCACAAAAATCAGCTACACAACCCGCGTCTTCTTGACTCAGTAGTAGGGGATTGTACCACTGCACTATGAGGGCTTAAATATGTAAGCTTTTTAGTTTTCATTGACTTTTTTTTTAATAATTGACACTGGCACGTGTGCTCGCTGCTCGATGGTTAAAATTACGTTTCAATTGACTTGACATTACGCTTAAAATATCCAGACATGAAACACTATAATTTAGACAGCATCAAACTTAGATATAATATGAACCAACAAGATCAAATTAACATTGAACCACACCAAATAAACTATATTTGCAAAAGAGTTTATTTAGTCTAATGTTAATTTGATCTTGTCGGTGTCAGAAAGAATTTTATTAATTTTAGAATAGAAATAAAAGGAGGTGTGAATACATAAAGAAAACATATGGGGTGTAAGGGGTGTCGAATAACATCATAAGACTTGAGACACCCAAGCCAACCTCACCTGCACGTGGTGCACCCTGCTGAATAACGAAAGAGGCAATGGCGAAAGCGGGGTGGTAGGGCTTTACAGCCTGACTGGGTCGCAACCACCATGTATACGGCGAAAAAGACCGTAATAGTGATTCGCTTCTGCGGGTCGCGTTTCGGGATCAGCCTGTGCATATCCAGCTTTTTGTAGTCCGGCATGATAGTGGCGACCGCCTATGGATAGTGTGTCACTCGGTGGTCGCCATTGTTTTTGGATTGTACTGTGCTTACCATCAGGCATAGTACAATCATATTGCCGTGCTTACTATAAAAAAAAAAAACAAAAAAAAATGAAAAAAAAGTTTAACAACTTTGTGAGTACCTAATTAAGATAAGAAAGATAAGAGTAAATAATTAAGATACAACATCGAGATGAAAGATACATATAGTCTAAATAGAAACTATTTACTGTATCTTAAACAACATTACTCATACAACTACGTGTTACGAACTCTCGTATAAGCCGGATTTCGGATTTACCGAGCGAATAAGCGAAAATAATGCGATTATCCCGGACTAAATTACCTATCGGCCCGGGAAATTAGCTGCCTATAGAAACAGGAGGGGCGTTATACCGCGTGCCCTGATGTACAGTCATTTATATACATGCTTGTTTCTTATTTTATACCTTTTACTGCATAAGCCTATATTGTCTAACACTCATTCATATAAAACTGCATTAATTTGCATTCAAATACTTATTATTTTTAATTTTTATTCTTGACTGAATACTGCATTAAAATACAAGCGGGCTCGGTAGACATTGTCCCGCGTTGATAATAAAAAAATCATTGACAAATTATATACCTAAACCGTCCACATGAATCTCTTTATTTACAAGTGAAAACCGCATGAAAATCCGTTCAGTTGTTTTTAAGTTTATCGCGAACAGACAGACAAACGTGGCAGAGGACTTTGTTTTATAAAATACTAGCAGGCCTGGCAGACGTTGTCCCGCCGTGATTATGAAAAAATCCTTGACAAATTATATACTAAAACGTTCCTCATCAATCCCTCTATACACCGGTGAAAATCGCATGACAATCCGTTCGGTACTTTTGAGTTTATCGCGAACAGACAGACAGACAGACGCGGTAGGGGACTTTGTTTTATACTATGTAATGATAATGATAATGATAGTGATATTGCCAAACACTATAGGTGCGTTCTAATAGCTGCACTTGAGAGCTACTCTTCCTCGTTTAGTTTAACGTGCTTACCATCCTAGATCGTCATTGCACATCAGTTGAAATGATCATTACCAATTTCTAATATTGGTGGTATTTTAACCGACTTCGAAAAAGGAGGAGGTTACTACGTTCGGTTGTGTGTATTTTTTTTTTTTATGTATGTTAATCGATATCTCCGTCAATTATGAACCATTTTTATCAATTATTTTTATTGGAATCGGTTATTTTCAGAGGTGGTCCCATATAAATTTGAAGAAAATATTCAACCCCTAAGGGGGTGAAATATCGTTTATTTGATTTTCGCCCAATTCGTCTCTACGTATTTTTGTGAAATTGGAACCGATTTATTATACCCATTAGAAGCCAGATATATTTATGGACACTAAAAAGGGAGAAATAAAAAATTTTTACAAAAAAAAATAAACCGCCTTCGATGTGAAAAACTAATAAGGCACTAAAAAGCGAAAAATAATTGAATTAATAAATTAACCAAATTAAATAAAAAATATTGATATTTGCACTACCTAATAATATATTTGAAGTCGATGCCAACCTAAATTCATATCATCTACATACAAAGTTTTGGTCCACTCTCGTGTCATGATGTACGAGTGAGTATATCTGTATAGTATACATATTTTATTACCTGCAACTTTGAAATGTAGGTCGGCATCGACTTCAAATATATTATTAGGTAGTGCAAATATCAATATTTTTTATTTAATTTGGTTAATTTATTAATTCAATTATTTTTCGCTTTTTAGTGCCTTATTAGTTTTTCACATCGAAGGCGGTTTATTTTTTTTTGTAAAATTTTTTTTTTACATAATATAGTTGATGGGAAATAATAACCACGGAGCATGAATTCTGACTTGCCAAAAAACTTCTTTTTTATATCATAGGAGGCAAACCGAACCGGTAGGTCACCTGATATTATGTGATCACCACCGTCCATAGACATTTGCAACACCAGGAGAGTCGCAAGTCCGTTGCCAGCCTGTGTTTGGGGGAGCGGGGAGGGTAAGTGGGCTTCTGATGCTGTCACTGACCGAAGGAAGCGCAACAATGCAAGCATTATTACTTCACGTCGGTTTTCTGTGAGAAGGTGGTACTACCCCGGGTGAGTCGACCCATTCATACTAACACCAGTAATAGCTTCAGCGTGGGTCTACCACCTACAAGTTCCATGAAAAATTAGAACAAGGGAGCCACATTTTATTAGAACATTGAAATTATCACAAGAAACTTACCGAAATTTTTACCTACTCGAAAATGGTGGTAATCTATTTATAAGATTGATCGAAAAATAATTAAAAGATAAATATGTGCAAAAAAAGAGTGATGTTTACGGAGAAATCGAAGTGAATGTACCATGAATACAAAATAAATATAGTAGTTCAGTGAATGGTGAATAAGATGGATTCATCCAATTTCAGAATTGATCGGTCGTTTCAACTAGTAGCCTTATATAGATTAAATTCTAAAATATATGAGTTTCAATCAACGTCTCACGTACAGCATCACAGGGTTGAACTTTAAAAATTTGAAATATTACCTAGCTGCAGGAATGGAGATACGGCACAAGTTAGAGAAGTAGCGATTTAAATAAACCATTTAATATTTAAACAAAAAAAAATCTTGCGTAATTTGCATTCCGAAAATTTATGTATTCATTAACCATGTGTTGGAAGAAGCAAAGAGGCATGCATTTCACCTTTATCATTCTTTCATCCAAAGGAACCTCAAACAAAATTCCAGTCCTACAGGTGAGTCGTAGACAGATTCCTATTAGAGAGGTATATAGCATATATAGTCAATCCTTTAGTTTATTACATATCTGACTTCAACCTTGCAGTGTTCTTTAATCGCCCTTTGATTGTGAAGTAGAAATTGCTTTCGCATTTTATCCGCTACTTAGCAAATGCGGGCCCTTCATAAGAGATCTTTTGTAGCTTGAGAATCAAAAGAGATAACCTCAGATAAACTAGTGGCGATGAAACATGAACACGGCCTGTGCAATCTTGGGCCTGTGCATTCAATACAAACTACAAGTGCAATGGCCTTAGCCACATGGTTCCATAATCGAGCTTTGCTCAAATATTCCTACCTTCACTAGAAATAGGTATTCATTTAATTTTTATATGAACAAATACTAGAGTATATATAATATCTAGTTAAACATATAAAAAATGCTGTTACTAAAGAAACAATATGATTTCACTAAAAATCAATTTCTACCCCTTCCTATTTTCATTTCTACATTACGAAGTTTCACTTCTTCCGAGGAGGGACTCCACGCACTATATTTTTTTTTTCATATCCTTCGTCTGTTTAAAGGAAAATGTGAAGAATATTTTCAGTCTCCTGGTATGTTATAGATAATAACCATTATGTGGCCAAAAAAAGTCGATATTTTTTTTCTCGCTCTTACCCCATAATACCATAGTATATGTCGGCGCGACGACGACACCGGCGCCATTATCCATCACAAAAATGATATAAATGAGAACTAACCCACCCCAGCACAACAATATCGTCAGAATGAACTCACTAAACCACCCCATCATAATAATATCGTCAGAATGAACTCACTAAATCACCCATAATAATAATATCGTCATAAACCT